>VZRZ01003105.1:730455-796147 GCA_013398175.1 Climacteris rufus
GCACAAACGTCTAGCAGTGTGCTTTGTGGATCTTCCAAAAAAAAAGAGAGAAAAAATAATAATAATAAAATAATTCCCTGAAACCTTAGCAAAACCGTTAGAAGAGTTGAAGCCTTTCAAGACACCCAATATTTGCCATTAAGAATGGTTATGGTAGGTATTAGTAGATTTAAAATCTGATCGTAGCGGGTTTCTATAGAGGTAGATATAGAAGCTAACATACAGATTTTCCCCGAATCTGCATCATTCTCAGTCTGTGTTTTCCCATGAATTTAGTTTTCTGCTACTGATCTGTTTGTACATGATCTCTCCCTTTCCCCCCCTCCCTTTCTCTTTCCCCCTCTCTCTCGCTCTCTCTTTCATATTTAATGTCTGCGTATCCTTTAATAAAGGATGTACTTTGTCATTTTAAGGTAATTGCTATTTCTCTCAGAATAAAGAGAAAAGCTCATTTCTAATGCAAGGCTGGTATGTGGCTAACTGAAATGCAAAAGGAAGAAGAGGCTTTTTTTTTTTAAAGGGTGGGGGAGAGTTAATTTCCACATTGACATTTTGGAGATACAAATGCAGAGCAAAATCCTTGGGGGGGGGGGAGAGAGATGTTTAAAAAAAAAAGCCTCGAGATTGGTAATTTTCTTTTTGGTGGACTGCGCAATAGGTATGGTAATTTTAAAAGAGGGTGATTTATGTGAGCTTCAGTAAATGCTGCATATTGTATTTCAAAGAGTTTCCTGTCGTGACCTCATAAAAAGAGGAGGAGGCTTGTATGTGTTGCAGTGCCTAGTATATGTCGATTTTGTTGCATCGTTGGGCAGCAGCGCTGTAAGAAGGAATGTCAGCTTTTACATAACGCTCTTTTTGCTTTTGACTCTGTGAGGGGCTGTAAGGGTCCATCTTTGTGATCACAGATGGAGTGGAATGGCTTGAAAATGGTAAGTGAACGGGGAGAGCCTGCTCGTGGGGTTTTGTCTCGTTTCTCGTGTGCCTCGCGAATTTCTTTTGTTCAGGGCGGCGGATCGCGAGTCATAAAATAAAATTAGAGAGCCTTGTTTGTTTTTTTTTGGTTTTTTGGTTTCTTTTTTTTTTTTGGTGGGCTATGTCTGCCTGTGTGTGTGCATATGTATCTGTACATCCATTTAGCGTCTGTGGCTGCGATGGCACTTCACAGCGTTCCCACTGAACGCTGCGTTTCAGTTGAGCGCGGATGGTCTCTGCTGACAGTCACGGTGTCATGGTACCGCGTGTGCCTGGCGGAGCGGGCGCCCGATGATGCCTTTTAATCTCCCTTCCTATTCCACCAGCCTTAAATACAAACCTAATAATCGCCTCTAAAAATCCAGGTATCGCGTTTCCCATGGAGCCGGTGCTGTCGAGGATGGATGGGTGGATGGATGGAAGGAAGGGTGTGTTTTTTTGTGTCGGGGTGGGGGCTGGGGCTGGGGGGGAGCCGTGTTGTTTTGTGCTTTTTTAAATGCCGGGAGAAGTCAAAGCCATTTATGTGAAAAATAGTATTTCTATTTTTAGCCCATATTCTCCTGGCGGAGGAGCCCGGACGTGCTCGTCTCGTCCCCTCTTTTGTGCTTTTCCTTACAGATTGTGCAAAATGGCATGATCAGACACACAACTGCGGGCACCGGGGCTGCGCCGAGCGGGGCGACCCGGGTGGGGGCTGGGGCCGCCCGCACAATGCCCGGCCCTGCTGCCAGCCCCGGGATGGGGGGGCGCCGGGGACCCCCCTTCCCCCTCGTTTAGCGTTTTGCAGACTTTTGCCGCGGATATTTATTATAACCGGGGAAACAAAGCGACGGTCTTTTCCCATTCTTACAGGATTGTCTTTGTCTAGCTGCTTGTTTTGATGGGTGTAAAACAAATAAGATTAGACTGAGCAGCCGAACTGAAAGCGATAGCTGGGAGGAAAAGCCAATGAAAGGTTGCCGGGGAAACGAGCATAGGGGAAGCTGAGTGGGGGAGCAGGTGGCAATCATGTGGGAATACTGCAAACAGTGTAAAAAAAAAAAATCTAAAAAAAAAAAGCAGGGGCTACCTCGATTATCTCTGCTGTTCTTTGTGGCAGTCACAACTTTAATTATTCTTTATAAATAGGTGTTAATTACATTTCTGGCTCAGGCTTACAGTGATTTCTAGAAATCTGGTTTTAAGCATCTGTTCTTTCTCCTTTGCAAAAGAGGGTTATCTTTTTTTTTTTCCTTCCCCCTCCCTGCTGTGAAATTGTACGTGCAAAAAATTGCAAGGAATCCTGTGAGGCAGTATAAAAAAAAATGTAAATTATATTGAATGAAGTTGACAGAGGTATAATAGTGAACTCCCACAGCTGATAGCTTCTGCAAATCATTTCTTAGAATTTTCCAGCAAATGTCCCTATGAGAACAGTAGGTAGAATGAATTTACCCTAAGCAGTGATTTTGTGTTAAGTGATATTGGTATTTTTACAAAATCAGATGGTTATATGGCAGGATAATCAGTTCAGGGGAGTTCACCATATCTTAGGGTTTAGGTGCTGAGCGGAATTTACAAAAATAATGAAATTGTTTTTCTTTTCGTCTCCGGCCCCACCTTTAGCCACGGTCTATTCTGTATCTGCTAGAGCAATATTCACTTCCAATGTCAGGCTCCTTGTGGCAACTCTACTTTTTAAACCACGACTTCATATTTTGTTAATTGTGATGGTCTCTTAATTGTAGTGGCAAGCAATAATGGGAAATAGCTGGTGGTGCTAGAAGTGTTTAAAAAGCGTAGTAGACTACTAAGTGATAGACAGTAGCGTAAAAGATATAAAAATGTGGTTGCCCAGAAAATGCTCATCTATCACACATCAGGCGGCATAAGAGAAGCAAAGCAAGAATATAGAACACGCCTTTCTTTCTGTCTTTGGGTTTGCAGATATTTTATTCCTTTCTCTGGTGCAGGGTTACTTTGAATGCAAATTCAAGCAGGAATGGTAGTGCTTAGTTTAAATATGAATTAAAAAATTAAATCCCCCCCCTTTAATTTGCTTTGTTTTAAGTATTGCTTCTGCTGCAGTCCTTTCTGTGGAAAAGTGATTGAATGGCCCTCTGAAAACTGCACTGCTTTACAATGTAGAGGGGAAGAAAAAATCTTGAGGGGGTGTGTGCGTGTGTAAAATTCCGTATTTTACAGTCTGTGCGTGTGCGGAGATGCATTCTGACATGCATTGTAGTTGTACGTGAGAGTAAAATAATTTTTCTTCTGTCCAAAACAGAGATACTGTGTTCTAAATCTGTTAACTTAGTCATGACAATAAATAAGGGTGCCTTTTATTATACACAGCTGCATTGTTTGTTTTAAGAGTCATCAGCTAGTAGTTACATTTTCATTTTCTGTTCAATTTGGTGTTTCTACAAAGATTTAAAAATAATGTAATCCTTGTATTATGGTGCACGTGTTCCTGCCCCGATCTTCCTCTTTTCTTTGTTTTAAGATTATATTAGTGAATACAGCCTGCATGTACATAGTGACATTTTCTTTCAGCATGTAAAAGATCGCATTGTAAATCTTCCTATAGAAAAATAGCTATTTAGTGAAGCAGAATTAAGATTGCTACTCATACTAACAGATTAAAATGTTAAAACATCTTTCTGTTGAGACAAAAGATAGAGAAAATGTAGTTGTCTTTGGACAAGACATTTTCTTTTTTCAAAAATTGTTGTCTTGGTGAACTTCTACTCAGAAAGGAGGAAATCTTACAACTGGATATTGATGCAATGTGAATACCAGCCATCAGTTTAGAATCCTATTCCCATATACCCTGCTAATCAAGTTCTCATGTTGGATACAGGGATGCCTCTCCATTGGTGACTGGCTTGGTTGCCTCCTTTGCTTTCTTCTTTATTAATTTTACCTTTTTGAGCTCTCTCAAAGTGAGCCGGAGCTGTTGTGACAAAGGATGGTTACAGTGAGCTGGAAGGGGTATACTTAAAAATCCCATTTGAATGGGTTTGAAATAATCTTCATCATCTTTATTTGGTCCTGTTAAATATTGTGACTCCATTGAAAGAAAATCCGGTTGCATTAATCTTACATATATTTAATGTATTTTTTAAATAATATCTTCTAGGTTACATGGAATTTTTTTCCTCAACCTTCCTACTTGGTATGCTGGGAGTGTACTAATTAAATGCAGGTTATTTTCTGTATGTAATTGTCATACTGTTGGTACATAACCTAGAGCCACTGCACAGCCTGAGGTTTTTCAAGAGAAATAAGGTATGATTGCGTCCCATATTCTGGCAAGGGAATTTGTTGTCTTCTTTGGGAACTTGGACTTTGAAAATAATTTCAGCAACCAGCCCAGACAAGAAATGGGCAGTGACAGGGAATATTATGGTGAGAGGGAGAGAGATGCAGATAACTTGGGAAATCCACTTGTCCATTTCGGCAATCTGTGTCCACTGGACACCTCATTTACATGCCTGGACACATTAAAATGTGCATTTGTTTGTCTGTGGGACAGCTAACTGGATACACTCCGATGCACTGGCAAATACTGCAATGCAGTACTTTTTCAATGTCATTGGGGTTTTGGGGGAGAAGTGGGCACAACCAGCTTTTTTGCAAGTGAGGTGATGTTAAAAAGCATGGCACATCTGTAAGGGATAGGCCAGATTTCGCAAAATTTGCTAATCTGCGATGGAAAGTCACCCCTCCCCCTCTCACTCCTCTCCTTCTCTTGCTCTTTTTCTTTCCGTGTAGGATGGAGGAAGAGATGGGCACACATGTATTTCTGTGTGTGTGTGTTCATGCATGTGTATCTTCCCTTCCTATTTGAATGGGTGTAAAGGAAAATGCTGGGATTTGGATGTGGAGAGAAAGGGCGTTTGTGAAATGTAATGCTTTCCAATTGTTTCTGTAAATGTCCAGTTACCAGCAGTGTAGGACTTAGAGCAACTTTAAAAGCAAGGCACAATTTAAATTTTCTAAGGAACTTGGCAAAGGGGAGGGCAATATTCCAATTCAACAAGTCCAGTAGATTTAATCCTGATAAAATGTGTTTGAAGGGTACCTGTACCTCGCCTTAGCCTTTGAGTATGTTTAACCATTTGAGATAATGTAAAGGGAAGATGCTGGAGAAACAGATACTTAGAGACTGCTTGCTTGCTATTTCTTCTGAAATGATCAATCTTTACTTTTCAAAATACTAGAATATTTTAGGTGCAGGGGCTTTTGTAGGTCACTAGCTTTACAGCAAGAAGAAGAAAGGAGGGAGAAAAGGTCTCAATGTGTCAGAGGCAGTAATTGTCTAAAATTAGCCATCTAGAAAAGGCAGGAAAGGCTTGGAGGAAAGAAGGAGGCACTAATATGTGAAACAGCACTATGCTAGTCAGGGAGATAATGAGTGATAAATTTGAACTGGTGCAGTGGTGTGATGCCCATTAATTTCTCAGAACCTTGACTTTGCAGGTTTGTTACTCTGTTGTTCACACCTTTAATTATAACTAGTTTTGGATGATAGCTTGGGGCACTGAAGATGAGACCTTTTGTTTGTTGTTTACTCATTTAAATATTCAGAGTTTGCAATAGCATTGGAACATCAGTGTGAGAAATTAAATACTCTCAGATGAGATTATAATGAGAATGCAGTTAATTCTTGGAACTGTGCAACATTGTCTTATTTGTAGCATTTACATTGCTTGCATAAATTCATTAAGAATTAGCTGAACAGTGCTAGGTTGAGCTTTATTTTCTGTCACTATAATCTGTTTTCCCTAATGGTTTTGGAGGTCCTGATGGATTATTGCTACTTCAGGGCCCCAAAAAGTAGGGAGGAAGATGAGAAGCCTGTCTTACCTATTGTTCTACCCTTGACTGTGTCTTACGTGAGGACTTTCACCTCAATGGCTAAGAAAATCTGTACAAGTCAGGAGATGCTGAGAACCAGTTAGGAATTGTTAATTAAATAGGAAGAAATGACAGAATATTAAGAAAAAGAATTAATTAAAATGAAGGATAGCTGTATCTTTGTGTGTCTTCTGGAAGTGAGATGTAGTTGCACAGTAAGACACAAACCTGGCTTTGACAATATTTAGAGGCACGATGTATATAAAATGCTGTAGTACGCCTTCGTTGCTAAGGCACGCGCAATTGCGTCAGCAATGCTGTTGTGAAATTATTTGTCCTTGAATTCTGGGGGAAAAAATGCTTTCATTTATTTTGTTTTTTTTAATTAAACTTCTCTAATTGCTATAAAATTCCGTGCACGTTGCCGCTGGTAGTTTTCCCAGTCTGGATGCGTGCGCCAGTATCTCTCGGTGTCGGGGCGGTGGCTCTTGGTGGCTCTGGAACGCTGGGAACCCTTGGGGGTGCCAGCAATGCGATAACGTGTGTTTGTTCCAAAGCAGACGCCAGTGACTATGGGAGGTGGCTCTCACTTGCAGTGCTTCAAGAAGGTTCCACGCGAGGCGTCCGTGCCCACGTAAGTGACGCTCGGCGTTGGCAGAGGGCAGCAGTGGCCCAGAGCCGCTCCGCTGGCGCAGGTCCTTCAGCCGCAGCCGCTCCGCCGCGCGCCCGCGGGAGGGATCCAACCTGTGCCCCCCGGGTTCCGCTTCCTGTGGGGTGTCTGGGGAGGAGGTCCCATCTCATCTCCATGTAGAGGCTCCTAAAGGCTGCTGCTGGAGCAGGTAACTGTGCCCAGGCCCTGCTTGTTGGCCTGCAATCGCGTGCACTCCTCTTTGAAGAGGCTGAGTGTTCTCCTGAGCACGGCCAAGCATTTTCTCTCAGGTTGAGTGCTGTTGAAAAGCCTTTATAGGGACATGAGGGGTGAGGGAAGCATGTCCTTGCTTTTCCTCCTCTTATGAATCTCTCGTTATTGCATTCTGGAAAACTAGCAAAGATGGCAATTTACTCATAATTTATAAGGTAGAATTGCCTCCTCTTGTAATGTTACATCTAATTGACCAGCAAGGGCATGGAATTTTAGGAACTGACTCTGCTCCTGCTGGCCAGGACAGTTGCCAGAAGACCATGTTTCTCTACTGCTATTAACAGCAAAGCTGGTATGTGTCACTTTGAGAATAATTATTGCTAGCGTGAACTTCATTGGAAGGTTTGACATTGGAGGTGTTTTTGTTTAATGCATGGATTAATTTAGACTCTTGATGTCTATGAAGTGCTTAAGGTGTGTGGAAGTCAACTTGTTTATAGTAGTTCTGCTTGAGAGAGGGTCATAATAAACTACATGGGCAAAACGCTAATGAACCTTTTGGATGAGTTGAATGCTAATCTGGAGGCGAGGCCGTGCCTTTTCTCAGTCCTCTCCAGCTGCCATGTAGACTCCCATAGTCATCAGCATTTGATGTTAGATAATGCAAAATTCATGACTCAACGGCATGAAATAACCCATGTTTCAGTCACTACACCGTGGTGGAGTCTTAACACATTCCGCTTGTGGGATCTGAGGTATTTGGGGCTATTTGGTTATTCTACCTGCTTTAAAGGGTTTATAAATGTGACTGTTAATTGCAGTACTTGTGTTAATCTTCTATTGGTCCTCCTTCACCTTTGAATGGTAGTCAGTGACTTTGTGCTTTACTATGTGCAGAAGAACTTGTGGGCAAAGATGTTATTTCTGTACAGCAGAAGGCACAGTCACGACTCCATAGAAGTAATAATGTATGTAAATAAATGCTTCTTAAATAAAAATAGTTCTAATATATCTTTGTTCCAAATGAAGTTACTGGCAGTAGATGAGTAGGGGGAAGTTGATTTTTAGCAGAAAGCATGAATGCTGGAAATTCTTCCTAATATGCCTGTGCCAGCTATACTGTGACAATGTTGCTGTCGATTCCCTTCCTGTGAGAGCAGCTGTTCAGGGAATCAAACTCTTTGCTTGATACAGAGGGTCCTGAAAATTTCAGAGTGCAGCTACGGTGGTGGTTGTGCCATTTTTAGTGTGGCCGTTGATGGGCACTAACTTCATGATCCAGCACAGTAGCATATTGTTCTTTAGGCTAACTGGGCCAGGACAGAATTATCATTCTGTATTTCGTGTGCTCTGTGAGCGATTCCGGAGAGCACTTCAGAATTTGACATTGTGTTTGATAATTTATAGAGCACAGTTTATATTTAACTGTAGACACACTAATCCAGGGAAAAAGAGTAGTATATTTTTAGAATCCTTTTTTTATTGTCTGTGCTTGTCATCACCCAGCTACTGAAAGAAGTCTCACAAATGTAGATGTTGGGATAGAAATTGAGTTTTAATTTTCATTGTTAGTCTTTGCCAAGTGCAAAAGTGAACACTTTTTGTTTGATGTTCTTTGGGATGATGGAGAAGCTTTGCAGCCACACGTAGCCCCTGTATCTGGTGGAGGAGCCACGTTCTCCTCCAACATTTCAGCACCAGGTAGGACCAGGACATTTGGGCTGAGTGCCTCCATGGCCAGGGTTCTTAGGTGACGTTGTAGTAGTTTTAATAATGACAGTGTCACTTCTGTCACCGACTTCTTTGAGGTGAAATGGATGGAAGTGGGTCCAGCTCCAAGTTCAAAGAGTGTGCCTATGGCTGCTATACATTGTAAGGAAAGCGTAGCCAGTAGGGAGAACAGAGTTGTTGGTTTGACTTCTTGAATACTCAGGTGAGCTATTGTGTGTTTAGGCTCTTAGGACATTTCTGCCTGCTAATCTGTAATAATGGCTATCATATTTTCAGTTGCCTTTGGACATCTAAGCTAAATGTCATGTGTGGGGTTTGAGTCAGGGCAGCTTGGGTACCCCCTGTCCCCACACAGCTGGACCTAAGCAGGGACTGAGGTTGGCAGGGCTCCTGTTGGGTGCTTGAGCAAAACTGTGTTTTAACCAGGGGATTGTTATCCATGAGGTCTGCTCACCTTTTTAAGAGGAGTTACATTTTTAATTTATGGGTGTTCACAGTATGTTTGTTCATTTACCTTTATTTAGAAAGTTGTTTGGTTTGGCCTGTGGCATGTTTCTGTTCTGTGGTACAGAGATTAATAGAGTTGGTGTAGGATAAACCATTAGCCTGACCTGTGACAGATATGTACTTGATAGTTTGTCCTTTATTGATGAATAATAGATTGCTAATCTATAATAATGTGTCTTTGAGCTTAGCATAGATGCTTCATGCATGAGATTGTTTGAATGTAACCATTACTGAGATATTTATCCCATGCAGTACTTTGAAACTTGAACTCATTTAAGCCATTTTATAGACAGTTCCTGTGTGAGACCATCAGAGTAAGCAGCTGCCTCTGCTTTCTCAAAGGTAATTTCTGATTTTCTTTTCACCAGAAATTTTTCAAGTTTACAATTTCTATTATCTGTTTGTTACCTTTAAGATGGTGATGGCAATATTATTTTCATTAATTCGGTGTAACTTTGTCTACTATAGGTATGTTACAGAAATAAGGATGCCTATTTTTTATGAGAAGGGTATTTGCATAAGAAATATTAGTGTGGTACAGAGCTGTAGACTAACAGGTGAATTGTGGAAAAGATGTAAATTTGGGGTTCTTTATTGCTAATCCAGTGAAGTTTTACGAGAAATACTGTTAGCTTGCAGCAGGCGAACATTTCTAATGATGGCAATAGGACTTAGCTGAACATCATAGTTTCTATTTTGGGGTTTATCTCGCTTAGACCTGCAAGCAGCAGTATCCATAGAGATGCTGTTGCCAGCAGTCGAGATGTACACATGTTGATTAGTGTTTCCTAATTGCATTTACCAGTGTGTCTTCATTAAGGTCCTGTTGAGGACAGAGCCTTAAAACATCTTGGTTGGGGTGTGTGTTTTGCTAAGCCGTCCATTCCTGCCTAACATAAGCCTGTCTTTGCATGAAAAATATATGGACAGCATTTTCAGAAGAGCTTATGGCTTAGGAGCTGAAATCCTATTGCAGTGAACATTAATGAACCTTAAATCGCTTAAGGGCTTCTAAAAATTGTAGCTCTTTGTTTCTAGAACTTCAGTAGAAATAACAGCAGTGGGGGGTTGGATGTTCCTAGGCTTCACGGAGAGCCCGCGCTGTCCTTGCTTTGCTTTGCCTTCTGGTAAGTAGATCTTTTTAGGTTTCAGTATGGCTTGTGATACAGGTTTCACTGTCTGAACTCCCGGGTTGCAAATGATTCTAGATGATT
The DNA here is from genome assembly GCA_013398175.1 of Climacteris rufus. Lineage (NCBI taxonomy): Eukaryota > Metazoa > Chordata > Aves > Passeriformes > Climacteridae > Climacteris > Climacteris rufus. The sequence goes on from VZRZ01003105.1 coordinate 740,587, forward strand.
TTCTTAAAGGGAAAAAAGCATAAAGTGGAATTGTGACAGGTCTACAGCAGCTGAAGACTTGCAGCTGTCTGCTTCTTACATGAACGTGTACGTCCCCGTGGGAATCTGTGCGTCAGTACACAGTGCAACATGCATATTCCCAAGTCAGTAATAGAATTCAGTTACAGATTAGCAATATATAACTCAGTAATATAGTCACTAAACCAAACAAGTAAGGAGTGATTAGGAAACAAAACTGAGCTAAAAATAAAATTCAGAAAGTAACCAGAAATATAAAAAGACTCTCAATTTCCTTTGCTTTCATTTCTGTGTATTTTTAGGCTGCATGTCCTTTGGACTGAGGATCTGTCTTAAATGTAGATCTCTGCCATGCTTTTATTGTCTAGTATGTAGACTTTTGAGAGACCCTCTTCAATCTTTCAGGATTTTCCTCAGGTACTTAATGCTTTTGGTGGTGTATCTCTCTTTTTTTAACCTGTTAGCACAGATTTTAAATATGTTTTTTGTTAGTCTTTTTTTCAAGAGGGACAGTGCAGTCGCTGGGAGACCTCTTGCCTTTGTGGTATCTGTCTAATAAACTGCAGTTCATGGAGAAAGAGGATGTCTTCATCAAATTTTGGCTTGGGGTGTCAATCAAAGAAACATCTCCTTTTGCTGAGATTTGTTTTTGTCAAACTCCTTTAGCCTTCGTAAGCATCTTGAGAGAACAAGTAGTAGCCTCAGTGAAAAGCAAGGCGGGAATAAGGAGCAGTCCAGAATGATGAAATAACTAAAGTAAAGCCCTTATAAAATTTCAGGCACAAGGCTGCCTGGTATGAATTTGGCAGAAATAGAAGGGTGATTGAAGAAGAAATAGATGTTCCTTTGGAACTCAAAGCCTGATCATGTTGCCTTTATTTCAGTTCCAAAATAGTGCAGACCTTTGAGCAGAGGTGGCTGGTGACCCCCAGAGACACGGGTGGGCAGGAGCCATTGATGGCCGTGTCCCAGGACTGAAGTAGGGCACCTCCCTGCCACCAGCCTTTGTTGTGGTCTGTGGCCTGTGGGACACAAGTGGTTGGAAGGGTTTTTAACCCAAGCTAATTGGGTGACCCATCTAACAGACAGGACACATCCATTGTCCTTTCCCTGTGTTCTCAGCGATGGCTTTCTCCAAAGCTGTGTTCCAGAGTGCTGTTTGAACGCTGTGAAATCAAAGCTGTGTTCTCCCCATCTTCATGTGTAAATTGTGCTTAATGGCAGCAATTATCATGAGCAAATTCTGGTTGAAACCATTCTAAATAAAGCAGGGGATAGCTGCCTGTCATTCTGGAGTCAATTTCTCTTAAGGATGACCCTGATCCAGGGACAGAAGGAAACTTCTGTGCCTGTCACCTATTAGAGCAGTTTTCCTCACCGTTTCCCAAGTGCTGTTGCTGTAGACTTTGATAAACTGTTTGGAGAACGCTGAAGTACAGAGCCAAACACCTTTTGAGATTTCCAACAGGCATAGTTTCTCCATAGTCTTTGCAAGAGGCAAAAAAGAAGCTGGAAATGGCAGTTGGAAATGAAGCTTAGTAGAAGTTCATAAAGAACCTCTAATTTTGTGAGGTAATACATATAACAGAGCTGTTACTATATTCTGCTTCTGGACAACCATTATTGTCCTTACAAATGTGCCGTGCTTCCCAGAAGTTGCTGTGCATGGAGTGCTTGTCTCTGCACCTGCTCCCCAGTCCTGTGTTTCTTCTGAGCTTTGCGGAGTGCTGAGCTGTATGAATGATAACTGTAGTTCTTTTCCTTCAGCTTCTTTCCCCCACAGTACCTGCAGGAAGAGTAAGATTATACCAAGTGTGTGATACGATGCCTTTTTTCCTATCTTAGTGCAGTTATTGAATGTGTAGTTCCAAGAGTGTTTTCCTCTGCTGCTCAATTAGTAGTTACTGATGTTGAAATATTTATGACTTATTTTGGTGTCTGCTTTATTCCCTACTCATTCCTTTTTGTCCTTGAAATCCAGTGCAAAACTGTAGAGCCCATACTTCATGGGAACAGAAGACATTTATCCGAAACTCTCAAAAAAATGCAATTTGGTGCACCATTACACTGGTTTTCTTTTTGCAGAAAGTTGTTAGGAGTTGTATGTTACCACTGGGCCAGGTTTGAGGGTATGATGGTTGTGGAGCTTCAGTAGTTTGCCTAAATACTTTCATGTGGTTTGATTTTTTTTTTTCACTTCTGCAAAACCTGTAAGTGTAATGGGTTTTGCCTTTCTACTTTCTCTGTGTTGGAAGAGCAGCAGTCGCTGCCCTTACTGTCCATTTGTAAGCACAAGTTGGTGCTGCTGCGAGTTATATCCTTCAGGCAGTGCTGTGATAGCAAGTAATATTGCCAATAAACTTTGCATTCATTTCACTGCAGACTGGGGACAGAGTATTTTGTTTTAGCATACTCACGCAAAAGCTGATAATGGACTGGTTCAGGATGAATTTAGCTATTAAAGAAAATAATTTTCTCCTTTATTTGAACTGAGGCTTGCATCTTAAAATGAATGCATTTGTTGTCTTCTCCATTTGGATCGTTTGCATGCTCTGTACAATTATTGTGGCACCCATAAATGTGAATTTGCTGAAATGTTTGAACGCCATTTCAACCTGAGTGCAGCACACTCTGAAAGCAACTAAGACAACTCTATCTGTGCCATGAGAGCCAGAGACTGCTGGTTTTCTGAGCTGAGACTTTCAGCTATATCTATATTTAAAATATTAAATAAGACTTTTACTCCAAGGAAGGTAAAGATGTAGCATGTAGAAGTGCCTATGAGTGGGGAACATGTCAAAATATGGAGGGTTAGATAATGATTTGTTTCTGGGGTATTGGATTTGCCTCCAGGCAGAAAGACTAAAAAGCTTAGTTTCCCTCCTTTATTTCATGTTCATGATGTATTTATTAGGTAAATAATAGCAAAGTCTAGTTGTGCTTTAATAAAAATGCAATTGACAGTGAAACTTGACAGTTGTGTTACAGTTAAGAAAATCTGTACTGGAGCTGCACACAGAGCATCGTTTGCCTCTCCTGAGGTCACTTTAAAAAGAAGCCCATGTGAGGTCTGGGTGAGGTTCAGGTGCCCCTGCTTTTTGCTCTGGCTGCATTTGTGGTTTTGAACCAAGGAAGACTTAAAATCACTTCATGTTCTTTTCCTTTAACACTCCTATGGGAAGGTGGCATGATGTGTCCTGAACATTTTGTGATCCTGTGCCTCATTCTGCAGGAATGTGCTAAATCCCCATGTAGCAGCAATGGGCACCTCTTAAAGCCGGGGTGGGGTTGTGCAGTGGCTACAACAGGGCTGAGGGACCTGGATGTGTTTGTGTGTTCCACTCCATACCCATGGACCAACCTTCTGGCTTTGGCATGGTTAGTCCTGGCTCAGCAGATGGGCAGGCTGGGCATGGATTGGTCAGGCAGCTCCTGTAAATAGGGTTTTTCTCACCTGCCAAAAAGTTCTAGGGGAACAGAGATTTGTACTGTGCTGACTTCTATTCAAAAGAGCAGATATGCTGGGAGTTAAAGCCTGTTTCTCATTGTATGACGAAAACCTTTGTGTATCTACATTTATTTTCTTTGAGAGGTTTTGTTTGTTTCTTCTTTTGTCATCGTTTTTCATGAGATGGCTGTGGGACCTCTGCCATGGCACCATTTGTTTTCACTTGTAAAAGCAAACAACTTGCAATGCTAATTAAAGAGCTTTTTTAGATAAAGTAAGAGCTTTGCATTATTTATCTAAACTCTTTTTTATGGGAGAATGTTCTGAGTTTGTTCATTAATGAACACTTAGAAATAATATAAAATTAGACCTCATGAATTCTTCATGAGGTGTAATTTGCCATGATCATTTTTCTTGGCATTTAGGTGCTGTGAACAGTTCATTATTCATAGCTAACTTTTTTGACTTCTGAGCCCTCAAAATGGATATGTCTGCATGAATTTTCTGGGGATTAGAATTTTTTCCAGATTTTGATTTTAGGAAGAGATTATTTGTGGTATGTTTAAAAACACTTCTCTTTAGTGCCTATAAATAAGACTTATTTTTAATATTCTTAATTGTGACTCTTTTTTATACATATCAAATGAGTTTCTGTTTATTGTGGAATATGGTCAGTGGAGTATACATAATTCAGATAACAAGAATGGGTGCTGATTATTTGCTGAATACAAGCTTCTTTCAGTATATGTGTGTGGCAGTCTCAGCTCAACATGCAGACCTTCTTTTAGGCTGCTGAGAACAAATTTTGTAAATATAAAAAATGTATATTTACATTTATCAAGCTGTTGGCTATTGCTTATGCATGCAGTAGAGAGATAAGGCTGTCTTAGTCTGTGGGTAGTTTTCCAAATGATTCATTAACTGTGCTTTGTAATGGTAGATGGATGTCACACATTTACTGTAATAACTGAAGATTAGTGTCAGTTACTCCAGCTTGTAATAGTTTGTAATTGTAGTAGTTGTGTTTATACATCCAGGTATTTTTTGCATTATTGTTGGAGCTGATATTTTAGCAGGAATAAATTGAAAATAATTGAATTAATTGAAAAAACAATGAAGATATGATGGAAGTATTTCTGAAACATTAGTAATGTAGGAGTTGCTCTAATGGATATTTGTGGCAGATACTCTGTGGGAGGGGTTTGTGCCAAGCCTTTTGGTAAGCAGTGTTTTGCAAAACACTGGCAAAGCTTATGTTGTCTTCCCCAAAGCATTTCTTTGCGAAATCTGTCAAACTGAAATACCTCGTACTTTGCTGATACATTTCCATCGTGAGAAAAGTAGTACACCAGGAAATCATAATTTTTAAAAGCAGCAGTCTGATGAAATACATGCACAATCTGAAATACGGGCTGCCTTTAACTTACAAAATCAGTCTTTAAATTCTATCACAGATAGTGTTTGTCAGTGTTAGAGTATTCAGGTTATTAGTGGCTAAATGATCAAATGTCTGTTAGCAGTAACTGCAGTTTATTCTTCTTCAAAGATGCCATTACCCTGTATATAGAGTATCATGTTGCAGTATTGGGAATCTGGCAAGGTATTGCCCCCCCAAAAAAAAGAAATAAAATGCCTCTTTATACCAGTAGCATGTGAATGTCATCACACATGACATTTGTACTGTAATGTTTCAGGACCGGTAGTAGCTGCCTAAATTGGGTCAGAAAAGGTCTACAAAAAGAGGTGTTGCTCAGACCACAGAGACATTGCTAATTTTAGTTGGTTGTAGAGGTTTCATACTTATCTTCAGGGATAACAGTATATTTTGTTTCCAAAAAATTAATATTGGGGTTAAGTCACTCTTGAATTTTCAACATTTGTTTGCCTGTATCCAGAAAAAACCCTTGATGAGTTAGGCAGACTTAGAGCTTTCTTTGATACTTTGGCAGAATTGAATTGCAGCCCAATACTTCTCTGTATTTAAAAAAGTTATTACCAGTAATTAAAACACAGCAAGTTAACTGTGTGCCCCAGAAACCAGAGTATTGATCTTAAAAATGCTCATATTGTGATACAGGTATTGAATTAAAAATTTAAATCTTAGTGTTGTGGATAGGGAAGAAAACATACAGCAAATGTCATGTTGAAATCTATTTGAATAAGTAATGTTCCTCTTATGTAATATGCTGACTGATGTGGAATCAACAGCTACTTATTATTAAACACAGTTTTGAGAGTAAACATCCCAGTGCATGCACAGTGAACTCTGCCCAAGGTTTGAGCTTCAGACATGTCGGGGAGAGGACCCAATGTGTGGAAAGGAGAGCTAGGACTTGCCTTTTTGTTACCATTAATAATTTAAGTATTTACTCATCACAAGAATTGGTTTGTACACTTAAAATAAGTATTATTCCTTTGTGCCTGTAGGAACTTCAAATGCAAGCTGTGGTACAGAACTGCTTTTGCACAGAAATCACTCTGTAAATGGAGACTTAAAATTATGCAGATAAGAAAGAATACATCTGAAATCCTTCACAAAAATGCTTTTAATAATTCTTCAGCATTTCTCTCTATCCATTAGCTTGTTTTTATATAGCAAATTGATTTTTTTGTAACCTGTGAATTGGCAATAATTTGAAGGGCAAACAAGTTGCTTGGTTTTCCTATCTATTGTTGCAAAATCAGGAAAGCTTAATTGCTGTTGAGAGTAACTAGGAAGAAAACCTGGCACCTGGTGCAAAATTAGTTTATGCCAAGATACTTTGAAGTATATGAGGAAATGTACTTGTTCAGGAACAGATTTTTACAGAGCAGCTAACTCTTAATGTTCTGAACATGTTAAATGTCTTGGGTTGAATTCTGTTCCTCTGCTTGGTGGGGAAGGAAGGTATGCATGCTGAAAATGTATCTAAAAAGCATTTGCAAAACGCCTAAGTAGGACAGCAACCGGTTTTGAATTTTGTTTTCTTTCACAGATTTTAGAAGATCCAGGGTTATTGTCTACCGTGGGGAACTATAGATAGCTTTTGTGTCTGTAGCTAATAATAGATGCTGTACCTTCCTCAGTGTGTTGTGCTGAGGTCCTGCTTCTGCTGAAACTGAACCCAGTGCTGTGGTGCTCCTGCCGCCTCCAGAGGGGCAGGATCCATCCCAAAAACTGCGGCTGATCTTGTGGGGTTTGGTGTTGGGAAGAACATGGTCCAGTGATGCAAAGGCACCCGGAAAGCTGCAGTTAACCATGTCAGCTGCTTCCCTCGCATTCTGACTGTGCCTTAGCATCGCAACTGGGCTTTTCTCCCCCAATTTGAGGCGGGTGGATGCGGATGCAGCCTGGAGGAGCAGGCTGTGCCAAGCTGGAGCGCGGTCGCCTTGGGGCGCGAACCCCGGCCCCGCAGCAGCTGCTGGCGGAGCCCGGAGCCCGCACCTGCTGTGGGGCCGCCGAGGTGCGGAGATCAAAGGATGATCTTCCAGCTGGGATCCCGAGCTAGACAGATTTAGCAGCATCTGAAGCATTTAAGTAGTACGTGTGAGTAAATACATGGGTGAAATCAGATGGAAGAAGGGAAGGAAGTGTGGCCGATGCCGGGTAGAAGGGGGAATCTTGATGGAAGAGTGTGTGGGGCTGGCACAGCTTGGCCAAGGATGCCAGCAGTACTTGGTGCCACGTGGCTGGTAAAATTGGCAGGGGGATTCTGGTTTGGATGTGCCCATGTCTTTCAAGACTATTTTTGTGCAGTTTATTTTCAAAATGATTCTGCTGTGTGGTTTTAAGGCATTTCTGTTAAGCACAATGTGGCAAGGCTTCTTTTTATTTAAAAGCTGTTAAACCAAGTAGCTATTCCTGGGCTTGATAATAAAAAATAATGGCAATTCAAAACTTATTTCCATTGATAAAAAAGAGGGTTATTTCCTAAATGAGGCATTAAACGAACACTGAAGCATTTCAATTAAAAAAAAAGACATGACCAGAATATAACCTATTTAGACTCTGAGCCACCCTCATGCAGTTAATTTTAGAATAGACACCCTTTTTTTGGTGTATGTGTGTCCCCATCCTCCTGAATTACAGGCCTAATTTGTCACAACATGTACCTCCCTGGATTTAAAAAAGAAAGCAAATTAAGTCTCGAGTAATTACAATAATTACAGGATCGGAAGAATACCAGGTTCAGAGTGTGTGGTGCCTTAGCCCTCTGTTCTCCTGTGTTCGTCCCTGTCCCTGGGCAGTGGAATCTCCTGCCTGGGGCAGCAGTTTGCATCGCTGGCTCTCTGGTGGAGGGAGGCTGAGCCCATCCAAGGGATGATCTTTGATACCAGTGAAGCTGCACGCCACCAACTTTGCAGTAGGCAGCAAAAGCCACCATTTGCATGGCTTGAATTTATCCAGATTTGAGACTCAGATGATGTCCTTTGTCAGCACTGGTGACAGTGAAGATGGGGTAGAAGCCACAGTAGAGGCAAATTATATAGAAAGAGCTTGAAGGACCCAGATTTTTCGGCTTGCTTTGTCTGCCTGTGCAGTTTTGGGATGAAAACTTGTGTTCTGCAGATAAACAGGCAGGCAGCTTTGCTCACGTGACGGGTGGCACTGGTGACAATGGGGTTACTGTCCTGCAGCACACTTTGCTAAGCTGGACTCTCACTTGCTGTTTTTTGGAAAGGTCTGTTTGAATCTCTGCTGTGAAAATTGGAGTTTCATGTTTCAAGATAGATGTGCTTATTATAATTCCAGCCTGCACCTGTGCCTGATAAGCCTTTCTCTGATTAAACCTTTCTGATTCCAGTAAATAACTGAAGACCTTTGTATCTCTGAAGATTGCAAATCCAGGGCTTTATTATTTAAAGAGGTGTCAGTTTGTTAGTGAAAAATATAGGTGGAGAATATAGGTCATCACTGGACCCAGTAGATGGTATGTCTTGGGACACCAAGTTTATTAATTGAAGGCAAGCTGAATGACGACACGGCGCAGATTGACTGTGCCTGGTTAATGTTGTTGTCATTGCACTCTGTGATACAGTTATTAAATAGGTAAAATATTTTACCTTTTCATATAGAGCCATACACTTACTTCATCTGATTTAATGGAACTATAATTTTAATTATGATTATTACCTTAAATTATAATTAAATTTATGTGGTTTAAATTTACATTTGTGAAAATGGCTGCGTGATGAAAGCAGAAATCAGCTTCGCATTAACAAAAAAAGAAGGTTTTTTAACTGTATCTTAGTATATGCTCACAGCCAAAGACTAGCATGACCTACTTTGCAACAATAACAGAGGAATCAAGCCGGGGTTTTTTGTTGAAGTATCTAAATTGGCCACGAATGCTACCTACTCATTCGTTTGTGAGTATCTTTAAAAATAGCTATTGTATCTATGAAACTTAAGGGTGTTTTTTTTCCCCTTTCTCTCATTTTGCTGTAGATAATTAGCACCATGGAGCCTCAGGTGTCGAATGGCCCTACTTCCAATACAACCAATGGACCCTCCAGCAACAGTAGAAACTGCCCTTCCCCCATGCAGACAGGGGCTGCTACAGATGACAGCAAAACCAACCTCATAGTCAACTATTTACCCCAGAACATGACCCAGGAGGAGTTCAGGAGTCTGTTTGGGAGCATTGGTGAAATCGAATCCTGCAAGCTCGTGAGAGACAAAATCACAGGTAAGTGCTTCATGTTGTGGGTTTTGCCTGTATTAGGGTCATTTTGGGGTCAGCAGAACTTTGCTGCTTGTATTGCTAGGGCTTAGGACAGGGAATGCTGTGGACACAGTGACAAACTCCAGTGACAAGTCTTTAGTTTCCAGTGCTGCACACTGGATCTAGAGCAGCTGAGAAGCCCCTCGTCCTTCAGCCTCTATAGATCTGGAGGAGAAGTCTGAACATTGCCAGCCTGCACGTGTGCAACACTCTGTGCAGCTTCTTGCAGGAGAGCTCAGATGATGGCCTTCCTTTCCTGGTCATTCTCATTGTTATTTAACATGGACTTGTCTGAATGGCCTGAGCAAACTGGAGGTTCCTAATTCTGACTCTTCTGTTTGCGCTTCACCAGAGCTTCACCAAATTGTTGCCTGCTCAAGGTGAGATTGTTCTGCATGTCCAGCACAGCTCGTTGACCACGGCATTCTGGAACAGCAGTGGGCTGTAGTTGGGACACACTGCTCTGGATTTCCTTCAGACTAACTAGTATCTGTAGATACTAGTTAGTGAACTCTTCCCCAAAAGCATTTTAATTTGTTGCGATTGTGTTTCATATGAAGTGGCACACATTGGTTGGTGCCTTCGGAATGAAAGCCTCCCCTGACAGATGCTGCCTCAAAGAGGAGAGGTGTCTGTGCTGGCACTAGAGGAGGTGTGCATGGGTGCAGATGTACCTAGCCTTATCCACATCCTTGCTGCCGCAGCCAGGAATTCAGTGGTGCGCAAGAAGATGGGATGAACAATCAGCTTTTATAGCTTGCTTTATAGGTTAGTTTTATAGGTTGTGTGTCTACTCTCACCGTAGGTGGGAGCAGCTGAAATTTCACTGCTGTTTAGTGCATCACCAGTGCTGTTATGTTTAGCACAGAGAGCTGCAGCCTTGGGAGGGAAAGGGTTCCAGAAAAGGAGTCAGCTCCCCTCAGAGGCCCTCCTGGCAGCTTGGGTGTGTTCTCTGTGGAGAGAGGCACCATGGGAAGATGAGGAATTAAAATGCAAATTTTCATACCTGCTTCCGTAACCTCCTGGCAGCCCTTGTATTGGCAGCATCAGAATGATCTGTTAGTGCTCTCCAATGCTTCTCTTTTGTTTACTTCCTGACATACAGCAATGCTCTGGTTGAACACAAGGCACGTAACAAATGGCAGTAGCTGCAGGGCAGCTCCAGTCCTCACAAGTGTAGTCCGGCAGAGCTTTCTTTAGCACGTTGACCATGATGTATCTATTGCAGTAAATCTTCTGATTTGGCCACTGCTTCAGGCGTTTCAAAAGGAAGAAGATTGAAAAATGGAATTGACTTTTATTTATTTATTGTTTTCTACAGACTGTTGTTTTTCTTCTAGTCTGAAAATAATCTGGGAAATTTAACTGCAGGTTCAGTTATTTCAGACAGAAGTGAATAACCTTCACCTGCAGAAGTCTAGTGTGGCTAGCTTGAATTTTGATCTTGTATTTTATGAGCTTTTATTGCTTACCATATCCCTCAAATTTGTGATGATTTCCCTGCAACATAATTTCAAGACTTTAGATACTCAGAGTTGTTTTCATAGGGTGTGGGTTGTCTGTGGACAGAGAGCCATTACTTCATCAGCTAGGAACAGTATTGTTTTTGTTTCATTCCATCTCCAGGCTTTTGTCTCTCTATTTGAAGATGTGAAAAATTTGCTATACGATCTTCTGACATATTCTTGGGTAGTTTTTTTTGCCTGTCCTTTTTCTTTCCATACAAAGTGCATAAATCTTTGATCACTAAAATACTTTAAAGGAACCATTCTTTAAAAAAACTTACACAGATGCCTTGAGGACATCACCCCTACATGTTGTTTTCAGAAGTGATACAAGTGCAAAAGAAAAAAAAAAGTCTTCCAAATTCTTTGCCATTTTTGAAAACAGAATTTCATCTGCCAAGGTTTTCAGGCCTTTTATCAAAGCATTACTGAATTCAGCAACATTACTGAATTTGGGAATTCATGTTCATTCCTCATATTGAATTCAGAGTTAGGAAATCAAGTGCAGTCCTCTGCTGGAAGCAGTTCATGTGTTTAAAGGTTCTTAGAACACTGAGAGAAAGACAGTGGAAATGCACTGAGGTCATAACTCATCTTTACGCATTGTCAAACAAGCATGTTCTTCATTGGGCTTCTGGGTTGGTTTTGTTGGGATGGGAGGGGTAGAAGTATGCCAGTAGGCTGCTAGAGGAGTGACTGGCTTTTCAGGGGTTCTTTGCATTTTCCCTATTAAAAATCAATACATATATATTTCTTCTGACAGTAAAAACTGTATAGCAGAAAAAACAGTAAATTCTTAAGCTATTGCTGAAATGGTGAAGGTTTCAAACAGTTCAGGTTTTGTATATGCTTTTTGCATTTTTCATTGTTTCTATTGAAAAGTTTCTGGTTTAAAAAATCTTAGCTCCTAAGCGTGCTGTGTTTTGTTAGGCCTCTAAACAAAAGGGCTGCTATTTCTGTTAAATCTGGTTTGTCTTTATTTAGTAAGTTTGCCTCCTTCTTGTTGAGCTTAATTATCAGGTAAATCAAAGAAAGAATAAAAAGTTAGCTGTAGAGAAGTTGCTTTGTGACCTTTTCTCTTTTTCTCAAACCAAATAGTGATTAAATAGTTATCCTGGCAAAACCGTAGTACAAAATCCCAAATTTCTGAAGCTAGATAGCATTGAATTGGTTCATGTAAAAGATTCCATTTCCCCTGTCAAGGAACTGCAGAGGTTTTTTGTGGAATAATGTTGAGTCTTCCAAAATGCTTTTTTCAGAGAGTTAAAAGGTAAAGAAAATGTTTAAACATACTGGATCTCTGATAAAATTCATGACCTGAACTCTTTTATTAATTTTAAAATCAGTTAAACAATATGTGTCAGGAGTAGTCATCTGCTTCAAGTCTTTTTGCAGTCTTGGAACAGTAGTAGGAGTTTTTAATAAAATTGGTTTGTGATGTTGCCCCCTCTCTTTGGAAAGGCACATGTTTAAACAAGCATATTCCTTTACTAAAAAACTATGCTAATTTGGTAGTACACCGCACTGAGTTGAATAGGAGTGACAGCTTCTAAGACAGCCTTTAATTTGGTATTCAAAACCAAAATCGTAAACTTGGGTTTTGTTTGGTAGCTTCTCAGAACAGGCAGGATATACAGTAGCATTTTTTAAAGATGCTAATGACTTGGGAGAGGAGATGGAAGTCAGACATACATTTTAATTATGGGGGAGGGGTTGCAATAGCAAAAATGGTTTTTTTTCATTGCAGAGATTTTAAGGGAATGAGACAAGGAAAAACAGGCTGAAGATAGTTGCCTTCATTTGGCAGGGGTGTTTAATAAAAGCAGAACTTGTGGTTGTAAAGTGTGCTTATTAAATTCTTCATTTACACTACCTAATTAATTCTAGCATTTTAAATTAACAGTGAAACTGGTCCCTGCTGTACCATTTCATAGCTACAGCATATTTCGTCCAACAACCCAGTTGTTCAGGTTTAATCAGCTGCGCTCAAAAAATGAGAAGGAACTTAGGTTAGAAAAAACCCAGCTGAGTGGCATAAACATTTTAGAGCAGCATTAGATGAAGGGAGGTGACTTCAGGGAGGAAACCTATGGCTTCAGATGGGTGTGAAGCTCAGCAATACCCAATGATGCTGAGCTAGATAATGCTTCAGATGCTCTTTCTTATTTTGTCTGAAGAAAACCGGTGACAAATACCTTCATGACTTGAGGGAGAAGACTTGAATTCATGAGATTTTCAAAGGAGAAATTCTGAACTTGTTTTGTCCTATGCTTATGAACAAAAGATCCAGTCAGTGTGGTGTCTGTCAGACACTGTAATTGCTGCTGGCCAAGTGAGTTGTCCTTGTTGACATAGCTTGTGTGTGGCAAAAGGGTTGTTTGTTATGAGTTTTTTAATTTATTGCTAGCTTTTAAGAATTATATTTTTGTTTCTCTGTAATCTATCCAGGAACTTAGATCTCTGAATCTTCAGATGATTGGTATCCAAGGATCTTTGGATCTCAAATAATCTTTCACATCTTAAAATTATCTGGGAATGCTGTAAAGTAGAATATTTATTGAGACAAGATTCCTGTACATCCCTTAAGTTATGACAGGGTTTGCATAATTCTGCTGTGTGGTACAATTTGATGTTCTTTGCATATATAATCAGGAATGCCATTGTTCCTTTGCCCAAAATGCAACTCTGTTTATGGGTTTTTTAAATTGTTCCTTTTGAATTTGCAATTCCTTTAAGATTGTGCACAAAGACTGAAGTCTTTCACTGTAATTTCAAGTATTTATAATAGTACTGATGCAGGTTTAGATTAAGACTGCAGTTCAGAAATAATCATGACATTTTAAATATGATATAAATATCGATGATTCCAGTGAAAAAGGAGAGAAAGAAATATTGACTGCTTTACTTACAATCTTCTCTAGGAGTTATGGATAATCCGCTCCTTCCTTCTTGGATGTTCAAGCATATGATCCAAGAATCAAAAGGTAATAAAATGGCAGAGTCAGAAATAATTATGTGAGTGCAGAAAGTATTTTTCACATGAGCAGTGTTCAGTGGTTATTCCTCTGTGGAAACCAGTAAATTCTGAGCCTGGGAAGTGTGTTCTGCCTCTTCTGATTCAGAAGTGCATCCACACTGTGTTAAGTTGGTATTGTGTGCCCTCTAGAAAAGATTTTCTCCTACTTCCCTGTAAAACAGCAGCTCACCAGCATCTACTGAAAAGGTGCTGCTGTAAAAAGCGAAGACCCAGATTTTATTTAACCAAATGTGTTCAGCGAATGATGGGGAAACTTGTGTGTTGCCATCTAGAACATGCTGTTCAGAACTGCATGGTTGGAGTTTGCTGAAATTTGGAGCTTAATTAAGCAGCCTTAATTTCAGCATCTGGATTTGATGACTGCTTTGAAAGCAGGGGATGGAGAAGGTCTGTACCCTCAGGAGGAGAAGCCATTAGTGGCACACTGTGGTGATGCCTCTGGGAGGCAGGAGGGAAGGCAGGCAGGGCTGACCATGCTCCCCAGAAGCAGAGCTCTCCAGGAGGGAAGCTCTTGGATGTGCTGTAAGATGTGCAGTATTAGGAAAACATTCCCACAAAGCTTTCTTTGGTGAGGAGATATCTTCTAGTGTTGGCCCAGTGTTTGCAGCAGGTAGCAGCCAATTTTTATGTATTTTAATTGGAAGTTTTGATGCATGATAGAGTAGATAACCAAGAGGTCAGTGTCCATCTGGGTTGGAATTGAAGGTGAGCTCTGAAAGCTCGTCATAATGTAAAGACACAAAGCAAAAATGGGATTAATGGCTACATTTAATTATAGGGAAGAGGCCTTTCGGTAATACAGTTCATGACAATAGGTAACCATTGCATGGTTAAGTCTGCGGTTGAAACGCTTGGGCTGGAAATTGCAGAGATATTAGACAAATTGTACTGCTTTGTCAAGGGAAGAAAAGATTTATTTTTATTTAAGGCAAATAGTTCACAGCTATTTATGCTTAGAAGCTGCAGCTAGAACACATGTTCACTGACATGTTCACTGAAAAATTCACATACAAGGGCTTACCAGTGTTTTGCTTAGCTTTTCTGTAAGAATTTTGTAGAAGGGTGTGCCAAAAGCATGTTCTATGGGAATTAAAAAATAACCAATATGCAGACAAATACAGCTTACAGTGAAACCCAACATTAGGTACCTGATCCAAAGTGACTGAAAGCCTAATCTGAGCATAAACTACTTCTGCATTCGATGTCGAGTTCACTGATTGTGCTTTGAAAGTGCCTTCCATTTGGAGATACTACTGGTTCCAGCGGTTTTCGCCACTTAAAATACATTAAACAGATAGGATTATAGAAGGCAGGGATTATGTTAGATAAGACTTATAAACTCTTTAGAAAGTATGTAAACACTCATGCCTCATGGCATAAGCCCACCTAATAACAGGGTTTAGGAGAAAAATACCTTGTAGAGGTAGTTTATTCCCTTGTTGACTTGGAAGGGGTTTTTAGTAATTCTCTGTAAAGCAGTGGTAACTAGTCACTGATCTCTGGTACTGATTTGGCACAGATCTTGTTGCCCTGGAATGAGTGTTACCTGCAGTTTCTTTGCTCTGGTAGAAGAGGAGAATTAATACAATCCTTTAGAACAGGAAAAAAAAAGCAACTTTTGTGCTGTGGTGTTCACCATATACAAAATGAATATATAATTCTAGCATTTGGCATGATTACATTTAAAGGCCATATTTAGTAGTGCCCCTCAAATTGGCTCTATAGGGAATCTCTGTAAGAAGCAGTGGAGTTTTTGCTTTTGACTTCCTTGAAAGCAAAAGACTTGGTATTTGCTGAAATAGGGAAGCTATTTATGCAGCAGAGTACTCGGCTTGAGTTCTTTTGTCTGAAAAAATAATACCAAATTAAGTGAATTGCCTTAGGTTTTTCAGGAAGTGACTGTACATTGGCCTCACTGTATTTATTAGGTACAGGAGATTTGTATGGGAGTTACTCCTTTGTGTTGAACGCATAGTCAAAATGCAGTGAGGGAAGAGTGGTCAGAGTAGTATTACTGCAGCTGAAAGTCAAATGTCCAGAGAAGTCTACAATAATGTGATTTGGAACTGAAAAGAGAGAATTCTTTCTGCTAATCGGATGGAATACAGAATATACTTTATTTTTTGGTTGCACGCAGAGAATAAAATATTAAAAGGTATGGAAAACTAGACATGCTTGAGTCTTTTAAATACGAAATCTAGAATTATTTTTAAAGGACTAAATTTATGGCTCTGAATGTTCTTAAAGACCTTTGATAAATTGATCTTAATTTCATAGCCTAGTTATTTTTATAGCTTATTTCCTGAAGTGTATTCTGTTCTTGAGCAGAGATAAATGTAATTTCCATGTTGCATATCCTATTTTAAGCGCTGCAGATTCAAGACAATCCCCAAATATTGATTATTTTAATGAACATTTGCATTAAATATCTGAACTTAGCACTGTGCGGGAGGAGACACAGAAATGGTAGCGAGTGTCTCAGTGCTGGAGTTCTAAAATGTGTTTTTGTGTGGTTTGATGTCTGTGCTGAACACTGAGGAAAATGGTCAAATTAGCATCCATCATTTTCTTTATCGCCTCTCTGCAGTCGCTGGGTGCAGACTCTGTGCCGGCGAACAAAAGAATTTTGATTTCTTGATTATTGGAAAAAAGCGATTGAAATGAGTGTTGGGGCAAATAGGCAGAAAGCAGGCAGGCATGACCCTTGTGCTGCGAAAGAGCTTTCTAATTAACTTCACCAGTTTCAATCCTGAGCTGCTTCTGAAGTGTGTTAAATGGCTTTAATGCAGATTTAGAGTTCTCCAGCTCTCACTGCTTGGTTTGGGTAAATACCATCACCTTCCCATCAAGTCCAGTGTGGAAGGATTAGCAGTGTGATTTTCCTCAAGAGCACAAGCACACCTACACCTCTGAAATCATGGCTTCAGATACAGGGTTATTTATGAGGTTTTCCAGTGTGTTTGCTGACCTTCTACTCCAAGCCTTTCTTTCCATCCTTTGTATCACCTGTGTTCAAGATAACTGTCTGCCAGTGAAACAGCTCTGGTGGAACCCTCTATTGATGGCACTCCACCCTTCTCTTCCAGTGTTGTCTGTCCTTTCTGGCTCGTTCTGCCCTCTCCTCTAGAAGCCCAGATCCTGTGCTTCAGCACTCGTGCACTGCTGTTTCTCTCTGTAACCCTTTTTCTTTTCTTTCCTTCTAGCCCAAGGAGAAAGGGGAGGAAAGGAATGTGCCAGGAAAGCACTGAGAGACTGTCAGCCACTAGAGATGCAGTCTCTTCCAGCTGAGGCAGGGTCTTTTGGGGCAGCAGTAGACAGCACACCCAGATACCTGTCAGGGCTCCCAGGCTGCCTTTCCCAGCACTTGTCCATTCCCTGCTGCTCAAGGCATTCTGCCCTTCAGCTACACCAGTGAGCAGCACGGCTGTGCTGTGGCTGTTGTCTCTGCCCCTTTCCCTGGTGCTCTTCCTAGACAACTTGTTCAAGAACAGAAGTGACCTGTGTGAAACCAGTTTAAATGGTTTTGAAAGTGATGTGCCTTCTGCTCTCCCTTCTCCCAAGGCTGCTTTTCACCAACTCTGCATTAGGAGTTTCTTCTTGGCTTTGGGATGGTGTTCAGTAAACTCATGACTGGGGTTACTGGACCTGCCAGCAGTAGCTCATTCTCAGAATCAGTGAGCCAGGGAGTCCTTGCCCCTTGCAAAGCTGATCCATCATCACTTGACTTCCTAGCAAGCAGTTTTTCTCTACAGCCAAGAGAGTTCTGCTGAGATGATCGTCACTTTGACTTCTGGGAATGGTCAGTGTGAGACCTTCAGACCAGAATTGGGATGTGCTGCCCGTGGGAGTCTGTCCTCAGCACTCCTGCCTCTCCTCTGTTTTCTGCTACCTCAATTTCTGCAGTCACTGAACTGGTCAAAGTAAACATTCAGACTCCGTTCACTCAGAGCAGCACATCCTTCAGATCTTTGCTTTTGGGGTTAGAATAACTGATTTGAACAAGGACCAATTTATGTGATCAGCCTGTTTCCTATCTACTTTTCAAATGAGATGCCATTTGTAGAGGGCAGAGTTCCTTTTGGGATATCTACTGCATGGAGGTCTTGCCTGGCCTTAAAGCCTTTCTTTCTCCTTTGCTTCCAGAAAACTTCAAAGGTTCAGTCCCAGTGCTTGGGAACTTAGACTGTCATAAATTGTCTTACAGTTAAGAAGTGTTAATTTCTAATGATGTTGTCATGCACAAAGATATATGGAAAGGGGGTTTTCTACACCCCCACACCCTTAACATTCCTCACCACCTGCTTAAAGCATGTTTTCTCTCTCTGCCTGGATTGGGAGTGCAGCAGCCTTTGTGTGCAGCTCACTGGCAGTCCCATGCTTAGCGTCAGCACAGATAACCATCTCGGGAATCTGGGCTATTGGGAGTTGCTCTGATGTACAGTCTTTGGCAGCAAATCTCTGGATTTCATCAGCATTCTCTTCCTGTCCTGTGCTTCATTCCTGGGACAGTTATTGATGGGGTGCTGCAGTCTGACTTTTCAAACCATTTGTGGTACAGTCTGACTTTTATTTGTGCCCTTCTGCATCTCTGTGTGTCTAAGACAGGTTTTGCCCACGTATCATGTTTCCCATTTCTGTGATGCCCCAATTTTGTGGTCACTCTCATCCCTGTGAGATTTTGATTCTATAAAAAAAGAGAAAGAGGGGAAGAAAGCATCATGGCCCTGAAGTCCAAATCCATGTCTTTGGCTTTGCTCACTGTCTGTGCTTTGGCTCACTCGTTGCTGAGGGTTGTTGGATGTCACTGGTGTTTTCTATTGTTCCTGAGCAGGATCTATCACTGACTTTGCGGATGTTGCTGCTTGTCCCTGTTAGGAATTTCAGTGGAAGTTACTGACTTGCAGGTGCTGCTGGAGACAGGATATTGGACCAGACAGACCTGTGCCCTGATCCAGTACTGCTGTTCTTATGACTCTCTCAGCATGTTTAATCAATGGAATATACCAGCTTGAGGGGAAAAAACTGTGCACTCTTTATTTTTATTCACAAGAGCCCAAACTGCCTTTTTTTTTCCATTTAGATGATTTTTAAGGGGTGTTGCAAAAGCAGATGGACAAAAAGCTGTGTCATACTCACCTGCAAGCAACCAAATGGCAGCATTGCCAGTGTGATTAATGGTTGCTGTCCTAAAGGGGCTGCTGTTCCTGCAGTACAAGCTTTAATCTCCCTGCTGCCCTATTCAGATAATTGTGCTCACACACATTTTAAAGCACCTTAAGTTAGATATCAACAGGCTTCCTTCCTCTTGCTGCAGAATTCCAGGACCCACAAAATGAGGCTGCCTCCTCCTTCGCTGGGAAGCTGTTGGCTGGATGGAGGGGGTGTATTGACTTTCCTTGCTGTGAGGATGGGTAGGTAGGGCATGAGAAGATAGGACATGTAACAAGAAGTATTCTCCAGCAGTTCCTTTTTTAGACTCCTCTGTTCTCCTACTTGCTGTATCTGTGTCATTTCTATTTACCAGTGCATATCTTTCCCCAATTCTGTTTCTTTAAATATTTTCCTGCTTTGGAAGCCACTTTGTCTTAACCAAAAAAATGAAACCAAAAACCAGCTCCAAACATGAACAGCTTGGGAGCTTGACTGATAACATATTTTTCCCTTATGCTTTCTACTGCAGTGGAATAGCTGCTCTTGTACCTTGATTTTGTTTTTTGGTAGGATTGTGGTACTTCTTTGCTCCAGGCTAAGTATGTTTAGGTATTTTGCCAAACTGGAAACAAAAGGAAAAATGTTTACCACTCTCTTTACCACCTACCTGTTTAATATTGAGAAAAGCCTTTAAGAAGAGCTGTGTATCACAAACTCCAGTTTTTTCAGTGGTTGTCAACCAGCAGGAATGGCATCAGCCTGTGGTACATCCAGTGCCATACATGTGGCTAACTTCATAGGAGAAGGTGTTAGCTGATCTAGGTGAAGTCTGCCACCTTGACAAGGACAAGATTTTTATGCTGGAGAAAATATATTGAGGAGCAAATTTATGCTAATACTCTTCTCAAGAAAATTATCAAGATTAAGTGATAGAACTAAGTAGTATGTGCACACAGTAAAGTCATAATATTTTCTCCTTAAAGTAGTTTTCATTACGTTTGTTACCTGCAGCTACCTAAAAGGAATATGATAAACATTTGAAATAAATTCCTGTTCTTGTTTTAAAAATCTTGGAAGTTCTGTCTTAAAGCTGAAACAAATTTGTGAAGAGACTCCCTGCAGTCTATATATCAGTGGGTAGCAAAATTTTTATGGGTAGCATATTTTGGAATATGATGAAGTAGCTTTACTTCTCTCAGCATCTTTCCAGATGCTGTGTGAAGTAATCTACGTGAATCTAACTATTACAGATTAACCTTCTTAGCTGTCAGGTTGCAGCTTTTATTTATGTTTCTGCTGATCAGATTAAAAATGCTGCAGTCACGAGTTGTGTTGTTAATATTAAATTTTGTATTTCGGTCTGTAATAAATTGCTTTCCTCTGTGCATTGGAAAAACTGGTTAGTAGAGCTCAGAGTTTAATTAGTAGGCTGTTGATGAGACAGAACAGGTATTCAGTCATTGTTCTAAATTGCTGTGAAATTTGTTAGTATTGTTGTGGCTTTTGTCTTTTGTTGTTTGACGGGGCTGAGGTACAAAACCTTAAATGTTGCTGAATTAAATCATTTAATGACAAAATTACCAGGGCTTTTTGAATTTGCACTCAGGTTTCAGATATTGCTGCTGCAGTATAATGTTATGTCCTACTTAATATTCTTGTTTTGCAAAACAAACTCTTGTTTTTCTTCAGTTGTATGTTCCTCTGCCATTTCCTTTAGACTGGAAGCATTACTGCCACCATTTCTACCTGAAATGATTCCAGGTTTGAGGATGCACTGGATTTTCATATATTGGCTGTGTCCTTCCCAGTTCCTCTGCTTGCATGTTCTTCTCATGGACAGAGTAGGTTTTTGGCCTTTTAATAAAAATCTCTCTGCTATGAAGCAAGATGTGTCACTTTGTTGGGTCAGGACTCATTTCTCACTCTACTCATGCAGTTCTCTGACTCTTCATGAAAGTGGAACCCTGCTCTGTGCACAGGCTCTGTCCTTCTGCCTTTCTTTCTCCCATCGCTCTGCCACTCACTACCATCATCTTCTAGTGGGATTTCTCATAAACTGTGGTTCTGGATGTCTGGTCTTGCCCTTTTTCATAAACATCTGTTACACTTGCACCAAAACTGTGTACATGGTATAGTATGGGCTCACCATGATCTGAACTTTCCCTTTGGTTGCAGTCTGACCAGTGAAAAATCACTGTTTCTTTTGGTCTCCCTTCACTTTCTGCTCCATTGTTCAGTATTAAATTTTTAGCTGCATTCTACTTTCATCTAAATTTCAGAAGTGCCAGCATTTGGGATGATATGCAGGAGAGAAAATACATCTGTTGTCATGAAGCATGTGCCTCCTCTGTGACCTGCTGCTTCATGCTCTTGGAGTGCCTTTTCTCTTTCATTTCAGACTATGTGATTCTTTTTTTGCGTTTTTAATTTCATCTTTTTTTATGAGTAACGGTGTTAAGTAGCACACTTCTAATATTTCATCTCCAGTCATAGTCTTTACAAATTTGAAATAGCTGTAGGCTTTTGTATTTTCCTTTAATCACAGGACATCGTATTTTAGTATATTAACACTGGACACTCCAAAGCTTGTGGTTTTAGTTATTCTCAAGCCTTAGGTCTAAGTTTAAAAACCTGGTGACTGCAAAAATTGTCTTCTTGTCTCTGGGACTTGCATTTTTTAGAGTTGAGTGCAGTCTTCACCTTTCTTTATGTACTCCTGGTCCAGCAGTGCTGTGTCCTTTCTCCGTGTTGTGACATCCTCTATTTGGGATTAGAACAGCTTCCCACAGTATATTGCACGCTTACTGTAATGCAGTGACTTCTTCAGTTCCTGTTGCAGACTTTTTTCCGCACTGCTGATTACCATTTTTATGTGCTGATATGTCTTTCAGGGTTTTTTCTTCATTCTATTTGTTGTCACTTTTTCTTACTGAATCTTGTTTTCACTTAGCCTGTTTGTTGGTAATGTCTGCATTCTTGTGTTTAAGTTGTCTCTTCAGCATTGAATTTACTGTTCAGGATAGACAAGTCATGGCTGTTTCTTGTCCATTCATGCCTGTCCTCAGAACACTGGATTTTTATAGTACAGTCCCTGTTCTGTTCTGGGACAAAGAGGGGAGGAGTGCAGCCTTGCTCTTCTCGGAACAGCTGCTAATTCAGAGGCTCTGTGCTCCTTGAAGGAAGGGGGAGGAGAAGATGAAAAGAAGGGAAGCAAGAGATGTCAACTGAGGGGAGCAAAATCCAAATATTTGTTCAGAAATTGAACTCTCTTGTCTTGTGTATGTCAGGAGCAGTAGCTTTTGAAAATGTACTTAATCAGTTGCTTGCAGTAGTACGAACACACCCGTGCTGAAAATCCAGTTTTGCATTTAAAGAAACTTGATAAAAGCAGGAAAACAAAAAAGAAAAAGGAGGGTAATATATTCTGCAGAGCATGAAATGTGTGTGGTGTTTGTAGGATATCTCCAGCCCAGCACAACTCTCAATGGACCACTGATAAGGTTCCATCCAGTCTTGCGGTGGGGGAGATGCAGTTTTAGTTCCCTGTTTTAGTGACTGTGTTACTCTGTCCAACTTCACCTTGGAAATCGTGATGCCTTTCAGTTTCTCATCTCCGTAATAGGAATAAAAATGCTTTCCTCAGTGGTGTTTGTGAGGAAAGGTGTGTTTCAGAGATAAAATGTTTCCATGCCATGGTAATAGGAACCACAGAAGGCTCCAGCCAAGTCAGCAGCATCTGTCTCAAACTGCTACTTAAGCTTTGCATGCAGCTTAGTCCCTGTCCTCAAGTACAGCAATGGCACAGCTGACTTGGTTGAACTCTGTAGTATGGCAGGTAAGAGCAAAGCCTTGTTTCAGGTGAGATGCAGAACGTCTGAAATAATAGAAGCCTTCAGGAGACTGTAAGGCATTATTTTCAAGTGCAGGTGCATCTTATATGGCTGATATGGCCAAGTTTAAAATGGAGTAGCTGCATGGTTTTGAAAGACCTGAAATTTGTGTGGGAATAGGATTTTTGGAAGGATCTGGTGGTGCTGGACAGCAGCAAGCTATCAAAGCATGCACCATCTTGTTCTGTGTTCTGAGTGGATATATGGGGCCATTCAACGGTTACTGTCTTATTTTGAGGAATGGCAGCTACTGTCAATTGGTATTTAATTTACATAAGAACTGCCACTGCTTAAGCATTTCTGAAAATCAAGACATTAATTTACACCAACTTGCATTAAGAGATTTGTCAGGAATACAGAAGAGGACAAGACTCATGTAATCTCCTCTGGCATTGCCTGGCAAAATCAAGGTGCTGGATGAATGTTGTTTCTTTGTTGTGAGGGGCTTTCAGAGGGGCTTGGGGAGTCTTGCATCTATTTGGAAGTCACCATGTCCAGGTTCTGGTGGTTCCCTTCCCAAGAGATGTGGAGGTCCAGGGGTTGCAGTTACCTCCCCAGCACTCATCATTTGCTTTAGCTGTGTTTATAGGATTTGTTTCACATTTTGGGCAACGCTTCTTTTTATTCCCCTTTTATTTTTCTAGGCTTGTTGTCATGGTATCTGGCACTTCCCATTCAGATATTAAAATTGAGTGAGTGGTGTCTGTATGTCTGGTTCATTTTCCCTCTCTTATCCTCTCCCCGAGGGAGAGTTTTACGTGGGATGTAGCACAGTGTTTGCAAGGGCTTCCTTTGGGGGATTTTTTAATCACGGAGCAGCATCTCTGTTGGAGAAGGCCTGGTGAGAGAAGCCCCTTCCACTTGGGCTGGAGTTTATTAAATCCTGTGTGCATAGGGCTCCTGTGGGACCTCATTGTGCAGCTTGTGTCTCCCCTCAAGCTCCCCAAAAAGAGACTGTCTCCTGCATGAATGAGCTATTATGAGTCTCTCTGGCATTAAGGCAGTGACAGGGATGTTGTCTGTGCAGATACCTGATGGGGAGGGCCATTGCTGTTTGGGTATCAGGGCTCTGATGCCCTTGGGGGGAAGAGTTTGCTTGAGGGATCTTGTCCTATCTGAGGAGCTTTGTGTCATTATGTGGCCTTTGCAGGTGCTCCAGCTGTGGAGCAGAGAGGAATTTTCTCAGAGGTTTGGGTTTAGTTTTGGGTTTTTACTTTTTGTGAAACTACAAGCTTGTTTCTTAGTAAGGGATCTGTTATAAGTGCATTTCACTGTGAGTCTGGAACCTGGCTTTCCTCTCCAGTAGGATCTTTAAGAAAGATCTACTGTACTCAGCTTTTGCTGATGGCTGTTTTTAACCAAGGACAAGTCATGCTTCTTAATTGTAGGTACACTGTAGCATCACAGTGTGTCTGGGGCTCTAGACTGGATTGCATTTAAATACAGCTGACTTTTCCTAATGTAGAAGTGGGATCTTCTCAAAAGAACTAGTAAGGACGCTCCAAGTACAGTAATTTGATGGAAGGTTCCCAAACAAAGCTTGCATCAAGTCACCTTCCTGCAAAGGGCAAAAAACAAGTCATGTACTACTTGTGCTTGTCTCAGTTTTGCTTTGAGAAAGATGGTTTTCCCATAATTCTTGCAAAAGTGAGAGTTAGCGTAATAGGAGGGGAATGCTTTATTGCTATTCATGGATAACACATTAAATAAATCTGGATTTGTACAAGTATAAGGATTCTGTATTGTAAAGAAACTATAGACTAAATGGGTGCTGTGATAAAGAGCTGCACTAAGCACAGAACAAGCTACCTTTCATAGTTGGGTTGCAGTGAATTGTGACAATGACAGCCTTAGCTTAATTGTTTGGTCCTAGGAGCACTGTGTGCAGAAGATGCTTCCCTCCTGGTTTGCTTCTCCTGAGACTGCAGTGTGCATTGCTGGGGTGACAGCAGGTGCTTCTCCTTGGTAAAGGGATGAAGGATGAATGAGACTGACATTACTGGCATAAAAAAGCATCAGACAAAGAACAGGTTTTGAACTGGCCTCATGATCAGATCTCACTTTCCCTTGATTTGAATTTTCTCTCTGTAGCTTACCTCCTTTTTTAGGTGAACAGCTCTATTTGTTGGTAACTGTTGTAGAAACAACAACCAGATAAAAAAAGAGTCATTTCACTTGACCCTCTTTTGTACATTATGAATATATCTTCTCAAGAGGATTTATGTAACCTTCTCCAAAAGCCTCTACTTCATACAGCTTTTCGTATGAGTTGCAGTCGTTCCTTTTCCTCCCAGGAAAAGTGTTTAAAACACTTCTGAAGTGGTTTTGAAGGCTCACAGGCTGCTGCTCTGAAATGGGCCTGCCAGCTGGAGCAGGGCTTGCCTTGAAAGGCTCTTTGGTTCTTCTTGTTTAAAAGACAGAAAGCCCTCTCCCTACCAGCCATCCATAGGTGCTATTTATTGGGAAGATCTCAAGCTTGACAAACACTGGGACAGGGGGAAGCACATGAGCAGGTTTGCTTGGAAGAGCCACAGGTGGACAGTAAGTTGCACCAAGCTTTTTCAGTAGAGAGAAGTTCACCCTGTGACCAATTTCTTCCCTAAATTTCACTAAGGTTGGAACAGGCAAAAATGGAGCTGGGGAGGAATTCGTGGTGAGCATTATTTATCTCTGGGTCCCAGAGGCGGAGTGACTGAAGGCTGTTGCTGTCTGACGGCTCCTGCCTGGCTGATGCGCGCTGAGCTGTCAGACGTGCCCTACTTCCGAAGGCAGGGATTGTGTTAGGGAAGCAGCGGCACTCGCACTGCGCCTGTCAGGAGGGCAGCTTTAATTAGGTTTTACATTTGGGCAGGGGACAACAAAACCACAGTTTAAGGCAGTGTGGATCACTGCTGTCCCATCCTGTGCTCGTGTTCATGGGCGACTGCCTGCAGTAGGGACCACAGTCCTTTAATGTGACGTTGCGTTTGACAGTAATTTATTTCCAAATAAAAAGAGTATTTTTAACCATTTTTTAACTTACCTGGTTCCCGCTGAGCAATTAAAAGTTGTACTTGTCTGTAAGTTGTTACTAGAACAGTTTTTTGCAATAGGAACACTTCAGACTTTCTGAGAAGATCATTTGCTGCTGCTTTGCTTGTGGCAATGATTGTTCTTCATACAACCAGCAGGAACAGTATTTGTAGAGCTTCAGAGCAGAAGAGATTATAGAGCACTTAACGCATCTTGCCAAAACGTTCCCTGGATTAATTCTTGCTTGAGCTAGAGCATAGCTTTCAGAAAAAAAAAAATCAAGCTTTCAAAATTTGTAGTGGTAGAAGAACTGACAAAATGGTTGGTAGGTCCTTAAATTCATGTTACCTTCAATGTCAAAAACAGAGCAAATGGCTTCCACAAGAAACTTGTTTCTAGCGTAGTTTCACGTGCCAAGCAATGGGACTTGGAACACAAAACTCCATACACACATTATTAAGAAAAGCAAATGAATCTGTACTTCAGGTGAATATTAATGTAGTACTGTTCAGGTTCAGCTTCAGCATTTTTTGATCAGGTAGACAGATTGACCCCCATACCTCAAGTGAAAGAGCTCTTCCATGCTGTGGTTAATTCTCATGGCACTGTCACCAAGGCATCAGTGTCTTGCTTGGAGCATGTACACCAGGGCTGGGCTCTTCCTCAGCAAAGCACAGGTAGATCAGAAGCAGTGATTTTTTTAATTTCTTTTTTTTCTTTCATGTTTTGATTGTGTAGCTTTTATGCCAAGAAGAATTGGTTTAACCCTTTTTCCAGCATTGTGGGCTTGATGTGGCCTGTCAGTCTTTCACTTCAGCATTCCCAAAGTATGCCACAGTTAACTTGGTTTGTAAGGATGAAACCTTTGTGTTATCTAAATGTGTGTGTTTGTGGTTTACTGAGGAACTAAATTGCTTTGTACCTTCTCTCTGTCCTCTTTGTGCTTACCCTCTCATTCTGTCTTTCTGCAGTCGATTTTCATGAGCAAGGAGTCTGGGTTTTTTCCATTTACTAGTGGAAATAAACAATTTAGGGCCATGATCTGTTTCCTGAGATACACCTGTAGGAAAACATCTTTCTGGTGATTTCCTGTTCATGATTTCCAGTAAGAGATCTGTTAGCTTTTTTAATTTGTTTAATGTGTGCCGTGTTAATTTTGTTTTAGTCTATTAATAAGCAGTGCCAAATCAAGTGCTTTAGAGAAGACCAAGTATATCAATGTTGATTTAATGGCATTCTTAAAATTTATAGGTCAAACTTGTAATCTCATCAAGAAGGTTGTCAGTTTAGTTTGACAGAATCTATTTTCCATAGACTTAATTTGATTGACATTGATTTTATTACCCCTCACTAATTCTCTAGTTCTGTATTGAATATTCTGCAGTTTTGCCTTGCTCAGCATTAGACTGCTGGACCTGTATTTACTTGGGTCATCCAGTCCTCCCTATTTGAATTTCAGTGCAAAATTGTCTTTCCTCCAGGCTCCTGGAATTTGTTGATCACAAGAGAGCCATTGGTGCCTTTTTTTGGAGTCTGTTCTATGCAAGTAATCCAGATCACCTCATTTAAACATAAATAATTTTAGGAGCTGCTGTTTAGCATCCACCTGGCTTGCTAGTTAGTACTTCACATGCTTCTTCAGGTGTACATAATGCCTGTTGTGTCTGTACTGTTACTATTAGTATCTGCTGATGAGTCAGGGTGTGTTAAGGGATCTCTTTTCTGTAATCTAAAAAAAAAAAAATTCTTTAGTTATTCCAACCTTTACTAGCCAGAGTTTTTTTGTGTTTTTTCTGTTTCCTATGGCATTTCTGTTCTCATTTACAGATTTATTTCTGTTTTCTCTTTACCTCTTAATTTAAAGACAGAATTAGCCTAAGTAGACTGTCTTACAGATGAAGTAAATGAAGGTACAGGTCTTTGGCACTGCCTTTTCAAGTTGCAGATTCTTGGATGTATGGATAAATGTTACAGGGTAAATTGATTTTTTTTTCCCCATCTTCTTTCTCACGGCTTGTTTTAATCAATTTTCAGCTCTTAAATAGAACTTTCTAAAATGCAAAATATGTACATTATAAGCTTGGGCTTGGCTTTGCCTGTTTGTTTGGGTTTTTTGAAGACTATCAAATACTTGGTAATTTCTAACCCTGTTACTGCTCACTTTTTAGACCTATTCCTTACCAGATCCTAGGAGGTCCACTGTGCATTTTCTGCTGCTAGATAAAAAATTCAGAAAGAGCAGTGGAAATAGCGATATAACAAGGTGTTGTTTTAGGATCATCTAGAAATATCTCTTGCCTGACCTACTGAATCACAGCATGTGATGAACTATTGGATTCCAAATCACAGAAAATATTTACTATTTACAGTGCTGTTCCTGGGAAGTGTAGCATGGGAATGAACTACAGTGTCTGTGTGGGATCCCACTGAGAGGTCCAGCTGCTTGCTTTGTGCTGCCAGATTGTGTCCAAAGAAGTGTTACCCTTTTGGAGTACATGCAGTAAGAGCACATGATGAAGAAAATAGGAAAGTTCATACTGTTTACTGTATTCTACAACCAATCCTTTCTTTACCTGTAAAAACTTTTAGTTCTTTCACATCTAAAATCTGTTTTGTTTGACATAAGGTATACTGCTCTTGAGGGAAATTTGAAAATAGTATTTTTAGCTGCATGTATAAATTATTTTGGCTGCTTAGCTGTAAATGCTTAGCACACTAAAACTTTGCCACAGTCGTCATAAAGCTTTTCACAAATTAGTTTTTTGTCTGAGTTTTTCTCTTCAGTTTTTTGAGACTGGGGTGTTTGTGTCAGTATTCAAATATATCATAGTGTTTAGGAGAGATGGTTGAAAATACAAAGTAACCAAGCAAAACACACCCCTGAAGTGGAAAGCGCTTGATGGAACGACTTTGTTCCTTCAGTTTCACTGGTACAGTGAGGTTTATGGCAGAATGCAGCAGTGGGAATTTGCTGACAGCAACAACTATACCAAGATTTCAGTGGGCTGGGAAGGGTGTGGAGTTTGGAAGTTTTTAAGATAAAAGAGGTATTTATTAGGGAATTAACAGAAATTCAGTGCTCAAAATTCTGGCTGTTCACCCTTTTTTGTGAGATTGTAGTACAGCCAATATAGGAATTAGTGTATAGAGTATGAATTCATAACCAATAGCTTCTGAGTAATAGGCCTTAAATCCTGTTACAAGTTTAATATATTTTGTGATATTCAGGAGTATATACACTGACAAGAAGAAATTGTGTTTCTGCAGACCTATTATTCTAAGGAGAATGGTAGGACAATGTAATTGTTTCTTTAAGCCAAGATCTGCAGTCCTGCATGCAGAAAAGACAGCTTTATTCCTGTTGGTATTTGTTATCCTTCACCTTGGAGAAAGTATATTTATCTGTTGCCAGTTGGTAGTGAGAATGAGAGATGATGATATCTAAATAACTTGGATGTTACTGGGGGACTCAAAAAAGGGTCTGTGGAATTGTAGTCTCCTTCTTTTCTTGTATTGCCTTTTATTTCCCTTTCCTTCTGCTAGTGCTATCTGTGGGTTTGCTGTCCATGGTGTGTCCCGTGCAAGTACTTACAGAAGTGAGGATGTTCCTATGGGAGATTTTTGAAAAACAGTGTATACATATTGTAGAGGCTGGTCAGTCCATATTCCTTGAGAAGAGCAGTGGCTGGACACAGAAGGCTGTGGTCAGACATTCGAACATAAATCCCAAGGCCTCGTGTCAGCTGCCTGTACTCTCCCTGTACCTCAGAAGTCCAGAGATGGTTAAAGGGAAAAGAAAGGGCACAAACACAGCTTATTCAACTTCGGATCTCTGAGTCTCCCTCCCCCCATAAAAAGAGAATAGCTTTCCTCTCCCTAGGATTGTTTAGGATTAAATGTACTAAAGATTTGATATGTTCAGAGGCACGGGGATTGGGGCTGTATAAAGTATCTCAGATAGGCAAGCAAAGGAGGGTATGGCAAGGAAAGTATCCTTACAGTATTTCTGCTCCAGGCTTTGGGCTCAGCCAGACTTCAGGTCATTCTTGGTTAATATCATGTAACTTGGGTAGGAATATTTTTGTTGAGATTAGTTCAGCTCTCCAGGAAGACTGAGTATGTTTTTATCCTTTTTTGTGAAGTTAAATTGATTGGATGGAATTGGTCCCTGGCTGTATTGTATGTTAAAACAGCCATTTCTTATCCTTACGCCTGCATGTGGGCATTTCAGGCATGAGCTGCAGTGTTTCCATGGATTTTTAAAGTCTTCCATTGCATGGTTAGCAGCTTTTAGGGCTTTGATCTGATTTTGTAAGACAGAAGCGCTCCCTGTATTTGTGTTACAGCAAACGCTGTATTTTTGGTGGCGGCTGACTTTGAGAAACACACAGATGCTTTTTTGTAGTCCAGGAGACAAAGAAACAAAGCTTTGTGCTGGGAGGCAGGATCTGTGCCTCCAGGGGACATCAAGGCACTTGGTGTGCAGCTGCCTTCCCAACCTCCCCTTCCTCCTGGTGAGCAGGAGCTGGGTCGCTGCTTGCTGCTCCCGTGGATAGAAGCCTCCCCAAATGCTGCTCTTCTCCTTGGGAGGGATTTTCACATGTTCCCTTTCTCACTGCCTGTGAGCAGGAGCATTCTGATCCCTGCTCATAGCACCGAGGGACAGGTGGTTTTTTGGCTTGCTGTGCTCCAGATACACGGGAGGGTGTACGAGGGGGAGCATGGTTGAAATACAGGCCCGTTCACCTGCCTGCTTGGGCTTGCTAATTCTTGAAATGTCACTGTGTGTGTGTGTGTTTCTGAAGTTCATACGCCTTAACCAAAAAAAAAAAAAAAAAACCCTGTGTGTTTTCCAAACATGCAAAATAAGTTCTGTAGGATGCTGGAAGGAAGGGATCTGGAAGCGGCTGTCTGTCACGTTGCATTAATAGATTTGCTGCTGCAAAGCCGCTGTTTGGGAATGGGGAAGAGCTCCCCGTGGAGCGGGGGCTCAGCCCTCTGCAGACCCGCAGCCCGCGGTGCCGGCAGCACGGCCTCCCCAGCCCCGGGTCGCTCATCCCCGTTCTTAACCAGGTCTCTTTCTGCTGCAAACACGAACACGGGTCTCGCTGGTAGAACAGAAGCTGTTGAGAGGCTTTTGGCTGCCGAAGTGGGCTCCTGCCATCCCGGGCACAGCAGCAGTTGTTGCACTGTTTGGGTTTGCTGTCAGCTCGAATACTCCGAGGGGAGCTTTAATGCCGTCCCTCGCCCGCCTGCAGTTTGGGCTGTCAAACGAGATGTAAAGGTGTTTTTTTTGTTCCTCGGCTTCTTCGAGGTTAGTGTAAAAAATGCTGTTCCCTAATTTTGCCTTTTAAATACTTCTAAACTTGTTTATAAACCGTAGCAAAATTATATGTGTTTGTGTATTTATTTTTAAGAGGTGCCCTCGTTACTGGTAGGTCAGCCAGTTATATTTATTAGGAACTCGGCACAAAGCTATTACACAATTCTGTTGCTGTCAAGCCTCATACACGCTTTTCAGTAAACTCCTGGGGAAGGCAGGGTGAGGGGTTGCTGCTTCCCGTTCTTAAAGTAGAATCTTCAGAACAGCAATTTAAAGTTCTCTTGGCTCCCACTGTATTCAGGAGATAAAGAAATGGTGAAGAGCAGCACAGAGACCATAAGGGGAAGCAGGGATGAAATGAACAGTGTAAGAAAAAACTGTGCTCCCACTCCTGGAAATTGTTCCTGTACTGAAAAATACTGAGTCCTTTTTTCTTTGTTTTTTGTGTTTGAACAGGGCAGAGTTTAGGGTATGGATTCGTTAACTACATTGATCCAAAGGATGCAGAGAAAGCCATTAACACTTTAAATGGACTCAGACTCCAGACCAAAACCATAAAGGTAAGACGATATACAATGCCTTTTGCTCAATTCAGGAAGGGGAGAAAGTAGTTGAAACAGTTTGTGGCAGTTTCATCACTATTTTATTCTCCTTTGTAAGGGGGTTAACGAGCTCCTCCTTGGAACAATGAGCAGACAGGCAGAAGATGAAATCTCTCTTCTCTGAAATTGCTGCTATTGTTAAAGGGAAGGGAGAGTAACAGGAAGCTCCTTAAAGCTTGGCAGTGAGGCTTAAATGTAGAATAAAACAGCCAGAGTGATACCATTATCCATAAACAGTGATGGTGTATTCATGAGTTACATGTTTCCTTATGTTTTAATGGAAGATACTTTGACATGGAGTTCTCTTTTAGTGACACTCCTGTCATTATCAGATGCTGAAAGCATGTTTCTCTCAAGTTACAATTTGTCATTCTCATACAAAATTTTTCTCAATTTCCACATCCTTAATTTGATTTATTCTTCTAAAAGCTGGAGGCTTCCCACTGAAGTCTCTTATTTCATTTTTGTAATAGACCATTAGTTATTCAATGACCTTCTTTAGTGGTCTCCCAAGAAAAGCAAGCTCCTACACTGTCACAGTTTTTGCTGCATGGCTGACAAAGCTATTCTGAAACAGCTTACAAAAGATTTCCACATCCCAAATTCTGACAAATAAATGCAGCTTAAGGGATGTGAATCAAAAAATTGAAGGGGAACAAACAGCAGATCAGATTCAAATTACCTGAAACTGCTTTGATCATTTTCAAATGCTGGCTTTTGATTTGCACCATTTTCTTAATTTTTTTTTGGTAGTTAATTTGTATTTCAAAGCCAAAAATGTTAACATAAAAATGGAATTTTTACTGAATATTAGTATAAGTCATGTCAGTATGTTGCAAAAAGTTGCAATGTGGTCAATACTTCAATTTTTACATTAGTGCTAAAGACTGTGGTTTGGGCAAAGTGGTATTCCCTAAAGCAGAAATATTTGTTGGATTCTGGTGTATCTCTTAAGGATTGTTTCAAGCAAGTTTTTTCTGATCTGTTTGATCAGTGAAGAGCAGAAGTGCTGGGCTGAGGGTTATGAAAGTGGAGTAGCTGCAGTGATTATACAGAAAAGGCTTTTTCCAAACCTCCCTTAGACCATCCAGATTCCATCCCACAGATATGTATGTGGGCCATACATCAAAATGCTCACAGCATGGTTTTGTGGAGTTAAATGGAAAAATTTACAGGAATATGTAAGGCAAGGCAGCAAAATCTACCATCTTATCAACTGCTGCAGGTGGAAATGCGGGCTTGGACTCAGCAGTTTCCACTTACGGTGAAAAGTTGCTCTCCAAATTGCTTTTAAATGCACATTATTGGGGAAAATATGTTTTGAAAATACTTTTAATAAAATCTCAATAGGACTTGAAAAATCTAGATCAGTTTTTAATACAGCACATGTATATTTTGAACATGATTCAGCCTTAGCAAAGGTACATTTCTTGTCCTAAGCACCTCTCTTGCTTTGCCTCTGTTTTTCTTTCTGTGAACCAGAGCAATGCTGTTGCATTCATAATATTCCAAGGTTACAGGAAATGTATGCTACAAAACGGCCTCCAGAAACTGCAACCCACGCCAATTACTATTATGCATTTCTCACATGCAAAATTAAACCATTATGCCTTTCTTTATCATCTATAGTAAGACTTGTTATCTGGGAACTTCCCGTGCAAAGTCTTCTTTGTGGAATATATTTTAATTCTTATTTTTTTTAATTGAGTATAATTTTTTTAAGTTCAGTGATTTATTTGGTTTGGGTTTATCGTGTTTATTAATAGCTAGTAGACTCATAGAATACAGAACATTTGGGGGGGCACTTGAAAGTTCTTAAAATGTAATAATAACTGAAGCGATTGACCAAACACACAGGACCTGCATAAGTTCTTCAGTGACTGGAAGGGAGTGTAGGTGTTTTTCTTTTTAAAATAAAATTGGTTTTATGCAGTTGCCTAAAACCAACCCAAGGGAGCCTTCTATCCCAGTAGCCAAGCTTTGACTGCAAAGACATCTAATCAGCACTTTCCAGCCCAGTTTTTCATTGCAGAATTGCATGTGTTTACTTCACCTTACTCCCTTTGGTTTTTTTTGTGTGTTTTTAATTGTGTTGCTTCTGGAAATCCTCATAAATGAGGTGTGCTTCCCTGGTACTGTGCAGCGGGGATGGAGGTTTCTGAGTGTTCACTCTGAGTGGTAAATCAGGTGTGTTGAGTGCTGCCAGTGGCATTCATGTTGCTGGAGACATCCCTGATTTCCAAAGGGTTGCAGGGTGATGAGGAACTGTACTCAGTCCTGCTGAATCTCCTCACTTACCTGTTGCCCCCACATGCCACATTCCAGCATCTCGCTGTCATTCTTTATAAGATTGAAGCATTTTTAACTTGAGGAATTACTATATTTAATTATCAGACCCGATTACTTTAGCTACAGATGGCCTTTACAGTTACTAAAAATGTGCTGTTGGCACGTTAAAAAAAACTCTCTCTCGAGAACATCTAGAAAGGAATTTGGTGGCGTATAGTTCGGGTGGTTTTTTGTAGGCTAAAAAATATTTAATAGAACAACATTGAGCTGGAAAAGTACCGAGCATTGCTTTATTCTGCTTTCTTCATGAATGTGGCTGGGTTTTTTGCCCCAGAATGAATCTGTAAATGTCTTATTGATGGATGGGTTGAACCTTGGCCTCTGCCCACATGTGTTGCGTAGCTGCATCCCTGCAGGTAGCATTTCTCTGGCTGCCTTTTGGAAGCTGTTTTGATGGAAAGAAAGTTGAAATGAATAATCTGTGAAAGCCATTTTACAGTGGCAAATTACTTCTGCTTGCCAAGGTCACTGTGGTCCTGCTGGCGGTGTCTCATCTGTGTTGTGGGTTCTGCTGTTCCTTGCACCTAGACTGAACATGAGGTGGCTCTGGGGAGTTGTATTTGCACTCATTTTTTGACCCCACAAGGCTTAATTCCTGTTTAAAAATCATATATGTATTTTATGCGTGTGGCCCCAAATGCTGTCCTTTCCACTTCTGTAACATTTTGTGGCAGCTTAGTGTTCTCTCTCTCCTGATGCCTTGCAAAACAGCCATCCAGTCACAGGAGGAACTGGCTTTATAGCAGCATCAGCAGAACAGCCAGGCACAGTTGGCTCTGATGTGTGGACTAAAATAACTGAAGAAATGTTCTTTTTATTCTGTCATTGTTATGATAAATAATCCCTTTGCACTCTAGCAGCTAAAATATTTATGTGCATTTTATTTAAGTCAATGATGCCCTTTCAAGTCAAAGTTGAGAGGTGACGATTTACAGACTGTCTGTTTGGAGAAGGCATTGGAGGGAGTGTTGTGTTTTGTGGTAATAGGTTATACACATTTTGTTCCTCCTCAGCTGATCATAGTGCATGTTTTATTTACGCCATTTCATAGCAGCATCATCCTCTTGTGAGGGAGAAAAGCTTCACTTTATTTTTACAGCTAAAGCTTGACATAATTCTGCAAAACAGTTTAGAATGAGGGAAGAGACAGTGAGTGTTGAAATAAATATATATTCCAGAAATTGAATCTATTTTTAGAAATTAAATTTGCCCATCCATAAAAGCATATGAAAGGTCACTGCTGCTGTTGAAGATTGCCTGGCAATTCAGTTGCATCAAATATCAGAAGGAAAATAAGATGTGTGATGCATGGGGTACAGATTGTTTAAACTGCTGCTTTGCCCTGAATAAAGGACAACGCCTGAAAGGATATGAAGGAAGTGTTTTACAATTTCCTTGGGGATTCAGGTGACCTGCCTTCACTGGAACAAGGTCAGAACACTTTTGAAAGGAAGTTTGAAATCTAAAAAGAGCCAGTGACCCCCTGAAGTGCTACCTTGTGCACCCCTCTCTTCTCTTTCCGCTGTTGCCTGAGAAGTAGGTTTGCTTCTTCCCTCCCTCACAGGAGCAGGAACACACTGTGACACTGCTGGAGCAGAGGGAGATGTCTCCGGTGAGGGGAGAAGGAATCTGGGTTCTCTGAGCCCTTGATAGCCTCCAGTTTTTATCAAATCTACTAGATGATAAAATACCAAATGGATAAGATGATTCCTCTATGGTCAGAGGCTTTTTCTTGTTTTTTTAAAATTTTTGTTTAAATTGAATAAATAACATGGAATTTATTTCTCCTTTACTCTCCTGTTTCAGGTGATAGGTCTGGATGGTCCTAGTTTAAAATACAGCAAATAAGGCTGTGGGAGAAAGTAGTCCTGCATTTTCTGAAAATAAATTAGTAACATTACTGCTGAAAGATCTTCCTATTTATCTTTGTTTCTCTGGCATTTTTCAAAATGCCAGCGATTTCTGCAAAACTTGGGCTCTAAATCTGTCCATGTTAATTCTTGTAATTGTCCACAAAACTACAAACTGTCCTGTCACTGTAGGGTAACCAAATACCAGCAGCTTCAGACTTCCCTGTCCTACAAAGTCGTTTATCAGGAAGATTGACTTCAGCCGTGCTCGGTGGAGAGGGAGGCGCGGGAGGAGGAATTGCAGCAGGGAGTGTTGGGGAAGAGACCTGCACCTCCTGCACCCCATCCCACACTGCTAGGGAGGTGTGGGGGAGCTCAGCACCGTTTTGGTTGCAGCCAGACAGTGCTGGATTGCTGACAGTGATGGTAGCAGAGCTCTGGTTTTGGGTGCCCTTGGTGCAGTGCTCAGCCAAGCGCCTGTGTTTTCCAGGTGTGTTCTTCCATAGCCTCCCCAGGGCCACCGAGCCTGCTGGACCTGCAGCCTCCTATCCCAGCAAAGAAATGGGATGTGGGGCAAGGCACAGAAGGAGCTTAGATGCTCTACAAGGAAGAGGAGATGGAAGGCTGAGGGGTTGGGAGATACTGGGAGTAGCTGAGTATGTTGGACTGCGGCAAGGAGGGATTTGCATTTCCAAATGTCCTGTGTGCAGTTGCATTGAACCCCCTTTTTTCCTTCCCTGAAAATTCACGTTACAGGTACTTGCAAGCTCTAGATTTGGAATGAAGCTATTTTATAGCTCCTTTCAAAATTAAGGTAACTGCTTTTTTTTTTTTTTTATGGTAGCTCAGAGTTAGTCAGAGGGATCATCTGCTGTGGCTGCTGCTCCCAAGACAAAGCCTTGGCCAAGAAACTTTAAAGGTGTCACAGACCTGGAAAGCCTTAACTAAGTTTACTGTTGTTTTGCTCTTTAGGAGTTTGTCTTTGTAACCCTTTCGACTTCATAGTGTTTATTAATAAAGCCCTCTCCACCCTTTGTGCCTGCAGTAATGCTGCTGCTCAGAGGACCTTTCAGGGCTGCGTTTTAAGGGTCAGCTTTGGCCCTGCTGCTTTTTCACCAGGCACCAAAGAGTCTTTGCCTCTTAATTTTGTGCATCTTCTCTTAATTGCAATTTCTCTTTTAACTGCTTTGGTTTTGCCAGTGAGTCCTTTTCATTCCACGGAGCCAGAGCAGTTACTTCTCTTAGCCTTGCTCTTGATACAGCCAGAGTGTTTCTAGGTTATTATCTATGAGTTTCTTTCCTGAAATGATGGGATAGACCATTGTACCTGCAATTATAATTAATCCTGGTAAAATGGCATTGAAGCGCTCAACAGTAAAGTGCATTGTCACTCCCCTCCATCCTCTAGCCAAGGGCTTAAGGAAGAAAAAAGGACAAAGCAGTGCAAGCATCAGATGTGAAAATATTCCAGATCCTGGTCTTCAGCCTCTGGACAAGAGGGCTTTTGTGTCTGCTTCTTCTGATGAAGCATGCAGCTTTCACAGGAGGGTGTCTCAAATCTGTTTTTTTACAAAATCAGGACATGGATGAGGGTCTGGAAGTGGG
This sequence comes from Climacteris rufus, assembly GCA_013398175.1. Taxonomy (NCBI): domain Eukaryota; kingdom Metazoa; phylum Chordata; class Aves; order Passeriformes; family Climacteridae; genus Climacteris; species Climacteris rufus. Next base: position 778,082 of record VZRZ01003105.1, read on the forward strand.
TGGGGGGGGAAATGTCTCTTATCTGCTGTGGCCCCTTCACTGGTGCTAAACAGGTTTTACTTCTAGTTCTGTATGTGCACTAACAAGTGAAACTGTGCTTATTTACACATGCTCTTTGAGCAGTTGTGTTGAAGCACTTCCAGGGTGTACCAGTGAGGGAAGGGTTGTTCCTGTTTTACAGTGGACTTCAAGGAGAAAAAAGCCAAGCGACTCACCCCAAAAATCATACCAAAAAATCTCCTATCTTGGAGAGTGTCACACAAAGTGAAGTCTCAGTATAAAGGTCACCAAGTCTGGTATTGTCAAATGTGACACAAAGTTTTTTGAAAGCTGCCCAATGAGTCACTTAATGCTGACTGCACCTCGCTTACTTGTGGCTGGAGAGGTGTCCCAGGGACTGCAGGTGCCTTGAGTGGCTTGGTGGCCTGTGGGTGCCTGGCACACCTATTCCAGGCTCCTGGGTGGTTTCCTGTTCCCCAGGTGAGGAACAGTAGATGTAAAGCAAGACACACTCTCGGAGAAGGTTGGTGTTTGAAAGATGAGCTGCTTGATTGCTGCTTAGATGTGTCCAGGGCAGGGTGGCTCTGCTGGCAGAGCACATCATTCCAGGAAGGAATGATGTGGTTAAATTTTGCGAGGAGGCTTCTAGAAATGGACTTCACATCTGAGAAGTCCAGGATTAGCACAGGAGCTGAAGGCTGCTCTGCAGCGAGCAGCAGCAAAGTGGTTAAGTGTCAGTGTTTAAATGGATACTGTTCCTTGTTCCATAAGACAAATGGGATGCGTTCATGCCTCTGGGTGCCTTTGCTGTGGGCTCTGGCTTGGAAAGGTGCAGACTACTTCAGTTTATGTTCTGAGTAGTCTGGAGGTTAGAAATTCTTCAAAAAGTTTTCTATATGGGAAAACATGTAGGGAATCAATAGGGAAGGTAATTACTTGAACTTGAAGATATTTTCTGTGCACTTCAACAAAAAACATGCTTTGCCGTGGAAGATACAAAATGCTAGACCTTCTGATGCTGCAGTGGTGTTTGGAGACAGTGGTGCAGGCTCTGGACACGGCTGTTTATACTGAAGAGAAGCCCTTACACAGGCTAATGCTCAATGTCAGATGAGAAATGTCCTATTACATGTTTTTCACAGTTAGTATATATGTATTTATAGAAACTAACATCTGAGGCCAGCAAGCCATAAAATGAATGGTACAATATTTTATCTTCCTTGCAAATTTGACTGCAGAACTCCTGAGTGATCTTAGGCAGTGAAATACAACACCACAGTCCGACCTTCAGCCGTTTTGTGAGCGGACAAATATTTTAATGCTGAGAAATGCCTGGGTCAAACAGCAGTTTGGTGTTCTCCAGCTCATTATTTGAATTCTTTGTGGTGGCTAGGATTCCATACTCTTTTCTTTTTCAATGCTCTGTTTCATTACAGGGTGCTAACACTGCCGTGAGCAAAGGAAAAAAAAAATTCGTTTTTAAGTGTGAATATAAAGAATTAATGCAGCGTCCTCGCCCAGCGCTTTGCGGTTTTCAGTGAGAAAATGGGAGCTGGTGTTTGCTCCCATTTTAACTCGCAGCATAAGGAGCTTCTGGTGTGATGGAGGGTCAGGGTGGGCGATTTCTTCCTTTGATAGCTCACACACGGGAAGACATCCCGTCCTCAGCACTAGCTGAATAATAGCTTGAAAGCAGGATGGCACACTCTAACCGATCGATTTGTCATTGGCTGACCTCAGAGGGAAGATGAAAAAGATTCAAAAGCAGATAAATAATTGACATTACTAGCCTTGAGTCCATTCAGCTCGCAACCTTTTCTCCTTGATATTAAAGACGGCAGAGTTGCTTTTGGCAGCTTCTTTCTTTGGCTCAGGCTCCCCTGCAGCCTGAATGTTTGATTGAGGGAGGAAATAAAAACTAGACCTGAGCAGCCATAGGTGTTCACATGTGCTGTGTGTGGAGGGCTGGGAGTGGGAGCAGCCTCTTCTTCCTCAGCCTGCCTGCAAGGCCCATGAGAGCAGAGAGCTTTCTGTAAGTAGAAGTGTGTGTGTGTGTGTGTATATATGTACATATATATATATCTGAAATGTCAGGCACTCATTGCTCTGGGAAGTACTGTTTTTTGCATATCCCAATACTTTTCATCCTCCCTGTAACATGGCATTTGGCTAATGAATGTGCCAGAGTGAGAAACCCAAAGGAAACCCCTGGCTGTTTTCCCAGGAACTGTATTCATTTTGCTGCTCTTAGTTTTGAGGAATAGGTAAGATCCCTACCCTCACTCCAGAGAGGCTCTTAAGTGTTTTTTAAACTGTTATTCTTGAAGTAGGTTAAGCTGTAGGTGCCTGAACACTTACAGTACCCTCTCAAGGTAAGGCATTAGCAGAGTGGGGAGGGAGAGTCTGCTCCTCCAAATGCCCCAGCACAGGACATAAATGAGAACCCACCAACATGAGATCACCCAACCCAGCTGGAGGTGAAAGCACGGTGTGATTATCCCTGGTGTCCTCAAGGGCCTGGCTTTTGAGCTTTGTTACATAAAAGCCAAGCAGTGCCATGTGTGTTCTGGTCCTGGAGCATCAGAGGGGTGTTCAGGACCAGCAGTGCAGTGATGGAAATGCTGCATCCCATGAGGAGCTCGTGGGCTGTGGCACAAAATCATTTCCACCCCAATATCCTTCATCCTTTCAGCACCTGAAGGTTTCTCTGTTCCTCTGCTTGAGTCTTTGTGCTGTGTGCCTGAGCTTGCTTCCATTGATGCAAATGTTTTATCTAACCTCTTTTTCATATTTCTTTCCCTAAATTTTTCCACCTCCTCTCTTCAGCCTTCTCTGCAAATGTTAGATTTAAAAGGTTATGTACGAACATGTAAATTATAAAGAAATTGCGAAAAACCTTAAAATCTAGAATCTTTAGAGTTTGCTATTATGCAGAGAAGATTGTGGAAGCAAATATTAGTCATTAACATAATTTTCTGTGTTGAGTCAACATCTATTTTTAGGTGTGCATAAAGACAACTCTTTGACACATAAAACACAGAGACATCCATTTGACATCATCTGTGTTCAGGCTGAGGCTCAGAAAAAGGAAAGACAACTGCTGAATGTACTGTATTCGTGATGGGAACCCCCCCACTTCCTTCCAAGACACATTTTAAGACATAATGGAGGAGAGTACTGATCTGTTTATATTGAAATAAATCAAAATGAAGTGCAGAATATTCAGGTTGGATTCCAGCGCTGTTTCAGATGTGCTGCAAAGTAATCCATGATCTGTGCTGAATATTTGCCATTAGGCTTTATCCAGGATGTGTTTTTATGATGTTAAATGTATGTGTTCTAAATGTATATATTTTTAAAGTGCAGAAGGCTTTTTATGCACATATTACAATTATAAATCTGATTCATAGGTAGAAGAGCAGTTAAGAGTCTTGAATTTGTAATTTTCCAACAGCATACATGCAGTGCCACAGCTAGATTTTCTAGTTTGCTTGGTCATAATATTTTGTGGTCTGGTTCTGGGCTTTATAATGCAAGGGAACTTCTCGTGATAAATTGCAGATCCGACAATGAGTGTCAGTATACAGCTCCCTGAGCAGATGTTCATTTAGTCTAATTTCACCAGTACTTTACTGTTCATCCAGAACAGCTCTTGCCAGCTCAGGATGCAAACACAAAGAGAGAGAGCACAAAAGATCACTCTGCAAATAACCTGATCTGTTTCAGACACTTGGAGGGGAAAAAGAAAAACATGCAGGAACTTCAGAGTGTGAGGTTGGCTACAGCAAATCATCCATACACCCACACCCATGGGGGCAAATTTACAAAGCCATGCGTGGGAAGTTGCACATTAATCTACCTCTGAACAATAGTTATTTTATGACTGCACTTAAAGAACCCTTGTGTCTGTTTTTAAGGTCTCTAGCTTTTCCTTTGTTCTTCCAGCTTTTCCTGGCTCTGTTGGTTTCACAGAACAGGTACTGTCTGACCTCCAAGGTTATGGCCTGTGAAAGAACAAAAAATTATCTGTCCAAAATGTCAGGGGTGGCTCTATCCCACTAACACTCCTTTCCTTTTCTCTCCATAGGTGTCATATGCCCGTCCAAGTTCGGCATCCATCCGGGATGCGAACCTGTACGTCAGCGGCCTTCCCAAAACCATGACCCAGAAGGAATTAGAGCAGTTATTCTCACAATATGGGCGCATCATCACCTCACGGATTCTGGTTGATCAAGTCACAGGTTAAAAGAGAACTTTCTTCATACATGCATGTTTTTCTGGAAGTGGCAAAATTGCAAATGCGTGCTGGCAGCTGGGGTTTTTTGACTTCTAGTGTAAAATGCAGTACCTGGTTCTTTATAAGGTAACTGGAAGTATAACTGCTGCCTCTTTAATGAGCGAAGCTCAAAATGCAAAATACTGTTTACTTAAGCATTGTTAAACATGGTAGGGGCTGAGTGATTGGGAAGAGGATTTTTCTTTACAGGATTTTCCTTAATTTGTGAACCACACATTGTGTGAAGTCAAACCCAACGTGCAGTTTGTGTTCATTACATAGATGAGGCTGTTCCTACGAATATTCATCTCTTCACATGTTTTTACTTCCCAGGGGTTTCTCGAGGTGTGGGATTTATCCGTTTTGATAAGAGAATAGAGGCAGAAGAAGCCATAAAGGGACTAAATGGCCAGAAGCCTAGTGGTGCTACAGAACCAATTACTGTGAAGTTTGCCAATAACCCCAGCCAGAAAACAAGCCAGGCACTCCTTTCACAGCTGTATCAGTCTCCCAACAGACGCTACCCTGGACCACTTCACCACCAGGCTCAGAGATTCAGGTAATTACCTGGAAAAGAACTGAAGTTCCACCAGCGACAACAATGTGGGGCAGGTGCTGTGCAGGAAAATATGCCTTAGTTGCGTAGGCTGACCTGATTTTCTTTGTAAAATTAAATATTCTTTCCTGGAGAATGAGGAGGAAAATCTGCTGACAGCAGTAGTCATGTTGTATTTACTAAAACAGCTGAAGTACTGTACAATCAGATCTCATGAAGGCTCATAGGAAAAGGGAGGACAGAATAGAGTTACACTGATAATCAAATGAGCAATGACTATCCTGTTCTTTCTCTGGTTTTGGGTAATGCTTTTATTTTCTGCTATATTGCTACAGTTTTGATGCAGCTTAGACTTTGATGTTAATGACAGTGGATTGGTAGCAGGAAAAAAGCTGAGTCTGTCCCAGTCAGCAGGAGTATCATTAAATTTATTAGCCTGAGATATCTGCTCTTAGTATAAAGAGCCCTTGTATTTAGTCTTTGGTGTGAGTCTTCAGATGCTTTTGGGGATGTTTTGTGCTTTGCATTCTGAATATACAGTTTCCATCTGATGTGGAAGGCAGAGTTAGCAATACGTGGTGTTCCTATTACTTTTATACTTAATAGTTCTCAGGCTTTCAGCTTTCAAATGAAAAAGTGTGCCTTTTGAAAAAGAAAACTTGGACATATTTGCATAACTGAGTTGCATACTGGCTTTAGAGAATTATTCAAAAGTAATTTTAGTTTGTCAGTGATGAAAAGTGCTAATGAATTAAAGATCATAAAAAGTCAGTCATTGGATACATTAAATTTACACTTGTTTTTGTGTCTTTGGCACGCAGCTGTGTCCATTGAGGTTATCACTGAATCATTCCATGGATAGAAGGACTTTATTGTGCTGCCATGGAAAGCAGATGATTATATTCTGCAAAATTTGGTGGTTGTTTAGATTGACAAATCATGAAGGATTAATACTAAATATATGTAATCAAATGAGGAGAATGTATTGTGTTAAAGTGCATAGAGTCAAGAATTTTTCCAGTTCAAGTAATCTTGGATTCAACATTTTATTTCCAAGTTAACTGTAAATATAAGGTGAGCAGTTGAATTACTTGCAAATATTTCATACTAATACTGTTAAAAAAAAAATACAAATCCTGAGTGGATGTTTTAAAACCAAACTCTGGAGATCGAGGTTTTCTCTAAGACTGTAGACAAGTTAAAAAAAAAGCTTTTAAATGCTGTGGTGGAAATCTAAGCACAACCTCAGACTTAACAAAGCAGGCCGGGAGTTGTTAGGCTCCTTAGATGTGTGGGAAACTTGTTGAACGTTTCTTCTTTGAAAATGGAACACTATTAATAATAGTTCCATTGAGCGATCTTGCCATCTGTGAGACATTAACCCGAAGACCCTCCTTCTCTTTTCAGGCTGGACAATTTGCTTAATATGGCCTATGGCGTAAAGAGGTAATTAGAATTCCACAGATTGCCAGATGTCCGTGTTGGCACAGATTGGTGCTACAATTTATTTTTTTTTAATTCACTAACTTTATTTTTTTTTTATTCCTTCTTTTCTTCCACCAGCATGTCAAATTCCTTTTAAGTTTGGACTTCAGTTGGTTTTGTTACTTTAAAGGCCTCACACAAGTTCTGTGGGGTTTTTCAACCTTTTTTTTATTTACAGGTGGGCTTCTCAAATGGTTTAGGTGCAACAGCTATGAGCATTCAAACTGCAGTCGCTGTGCTAAGTGGTGCTTTTTCCAGAATCAAAACTATTAACTGGAGTTTTTAACAAATCTCTGATCTGATAATGTGAAATTTAAATCAAAATCAGAATTAGACTGGTGCTAAATCTCACAGTTAAGATCACCTTTCCCCTACATCTGGCATCAAGTTTGACTTGAAAATACAGCTGTGTGCACCTCAATCAGCCCAAAGTTTCTTTTGTTACAGGTTTAATACTTTGAATTTTTTTCAGTCCTTGAAATTTATTTTTCTGTTCGTTTAAAATAGCTGTGTGTTTGTATGTGCACGCACGTGTGAGAGCTCAGCTGATTTGTCAACATTTCTGCTGTTCCATGAGTATGTTTGATGTGATAGCTAAACTGAGCTGATCTGTTGTTAGTGTTTCTTCTAATGGCAAACACCACCGTGGGCGACCCTTACAGCAAAACAAAGGTGTAGTCTTATTCCTGGTGTTACCCTAAGATGTCCAGCCACCCCCCACAATTCAGATGAGAAAATACTACTTAATCTTCTGAAATGGTCTACTCACCTCACTTGAAAATTACTTGAGCTTTTATTTGAAGCTCACCCTCTAAAAAGGTACGGTAAGTATATCTTTACAGTAGCCTGTAGCAGACAGGGATGTGGGTTTTAACTCCTGCCACAGTAGCTCTCGTGCACGTCTCAAATCTTGAGAGTGCTCACAAAAGCAACAGTCACAGCAGAGCTGCTTCCCAGAAGCACCAGTGCTGGTGTCCATGGGCACGTCGGGATATCCTTAGTGGTGGTGGGGGCACGGTGAGTCAGAACCTGCTGCCTCATCTCACCACACCGACTTCTCCCCACCTTGTTTGGTCCTTGAAACGCTGTCAGAAACGTGGCAAAACCCTCGGCCTCGGTGTCTGTTGGGTACCAGTCAGTGTCAGAAGGATGGCTTTCTTCTGGGAGGCTTCCAGTGTTTTTGCTGCTGCTTCCCGGGAATTGCACTGGTGTGTGGTGCAGGACAGACAGGGCTTAGTCCGCACCAGAGGAACAGAGAGCAATTGCCTGCCGTCACAGGTTATACATCTGCTTTCTTAACACTGTCTGCAGTGCTACTCTAAAAACACAGCAGACTTTAAAGCCGTTTTGCAGGCATCTTAAATTAGTTCTTATCTCCTCTCAGCAAACCTTGGCATCTTGCACCTCCACTAGCAAAGCCTGAATTTACAGGTGTAGGGCCACAAAAAACACCACACTGATAATTTCTGAAGCTGCTTCTGAAATAGGAGATTGGTTCTTTCTTTTCCTTGTGCTAACTGTGTGGTACAGATGGAAAATGAGACGTGCTGATGTGGAAAAAAGGTTTTATCAGGGCTAATTTCAGATCTTGCTAGTAGCAAAGCTCCTTATGTGATAGGTGATCTTGTATTTGTGTTAATACGCTTGCACCAGTTCCGTGCATGTTTTGTTGGATTTACAGCAGCTGCTCTGCTCACGGTACATAAATAGTTGAAAGCTGCATAGCTCCTGAAGGTTTCCAGGGGAAAGCTGCTCTCCGGTGAACTGTAGGAAGCTTTAACCCTTTACATCAGGGCAGCATTTTGGAAAAATGTAAAGTCTTGTAACACACTGTGACATGCTCAGCTTTGCATTGTGCAGGTTTTACAGCATCCTCATTACAGGGCAGTATATCCCTTAATGTTGTACTTAGGTTAAATTTAAACATTACAGAAAAGCAGTGTTGGCTTGTATATGTTATTGGCACAGTCAGTACTGGCCAGAGATGGGCTTAAAGTCCCATCTTCAGATTTCAGAATTACTTAAAGCTGTTGGCTTGTACAATCCCTGGCTGCCTTATTTGCAATCCCACCTGCGGTGGAAGGAGCAGTATAAATTGGCCTTGTCCAGCCTTTCCATGCTGAATTGTTGTGATAATGTCACTGGTTTTGCTGTGCGGGAGAGAAACTAAAATATGTTGAGATGAGGATTTGCAAAAGTGAAGTTGAGTTGGAAAATTGCCACGTATTTTTAATAAACTGTCTGCAAACCTTCCTGACGATTCGATGCTGTGAGCATTTGTGAACTGCTCATTTACAGCATAGCTACACCCCAGTGATGATCCTCAGCTTAAGATGTATATTCCAAGTGCCTTCTTTTTCCCTGAATGTACATAAAAAGTGCCGTCAGGCGTCAACAGAACAGTGAGCAACCATCAAGTGTGTAGTTTCTTTTATGGTTATTTAATATACACTGCATAATATTGTGCAGACTGCTAAATGTGTGTGGAAATTATTACAAGTGTAAAAAGTTTTGGAGAGCACAGGAGCTCACTCAGCAGCAGAGTCTCTCCCTCTGCTCCCTCAGTCATCACTCAGAAAATCCTGAGGAATTATTATTCCATTCTGGCATTAAAACTCATCATATTGAAGGTACACGTGAAACTGGATTTTTAAGACATTTCCTCTGTGCAGTTGTTATTTTAAAACATATCCCAAAGTGTAGCTTCAGAAAGCATGTCAATTTTTTTTCCACACTGATGAAAGGAAAATTATGTTGATCCTGAGGGCTGATACTGCTTAACATCTTCATTAATAACCTGAGTCATGGGCTGCGCTGCGCCCTCCTCGCATTAGTGGGTGACACTGAATTGGTGAGGAGCGGGGACTGTCACTGCTGCTGGCCATGGCTGCCACTGGGGAGACCTTGGAAAGCTGGAGGAACATGGTGAAATTCAGGGAAGGCAAATGTAGAGTTTAGCCCCTGACTGCAGCCTTCAGCTGCCTGCAAGGGGCCTTAGAAGGTGAAGCCGAGCTCTTCTCAGAGGTCAAACCCGAGAGGACAAGAGTCAGCAGGGACAGGCTGCAGCAGGGGAAATTCAACTTGAGGATAAAGGAAACTCATTTGCAGTGAGGATGGAGCCCTGTAGCAGGGGCTGCAGGAGCAGAGTCCCTGTCCTTGGAGACTTCTAAGCTTCCCTCTGCAGGGCCATGAGCAGCAGATCTCATCTGAGAAGTTCGCCTCACGTGGAGCAGGAGGCTGATCAGATGAGCTCCACAGATCCTGCCTAGCCTTTGCGATCCCATGATGGTTCCGTGTTCCCAAACATTCCACCTGGCTTTAGCCGCTCCACTCAGATGCTCAAGGTCAAGTCCCAGAGGACAACAAGGCAGAAAAGTTAGGGTGCTGTGTTGCATTCTAGGAGGTAGGCTCTGCATTGACTTCTTGAAGAACCTTAAGAGCCTGTCATGGAAATGAAGCCTCACAGTGTGAAGGTATTAGTTGATGTGCTAATTAATTGCATTTATGTTCTACTTTTTCTACAATTGCTGCATAAAACCTTCCTTGATATGTGGCTGGCTTTAGGACTTTTTATTACCTGTATTTTTTTCCCCAGTGTATGTCAATTACGGACCGTGTTAGGAGGAGAAATAAAATCTGCCACTTGGAGACATCTCTCCAATAGTCTTTTTAGCAAAAGAAGCTACTGTTACAGCTGAATCTGACAAAGGCATTTCTTATTAATCTTCAAAATAGGTCTTGAAGTTTGCTTGGGTTTTTTCACTGCAGACTTGTAGGAGATATAAAGCATTAGATCTCCATTGTCCTGAAACTTATTTCGGTGATGGGAATAAGTGGCAAATTTCTACAGGCCTTTTTACATGAGCTGTTGTTTATCACAGCATGTGCAGGCCCTCTCTGACTCAGATAGTCCTCAGGCATTTCTTTTATGAGGTCTTTTGCACATCTAAGCAGGGTTTATCCTTGGAGGGAGATGCATTTATGCCCACATTTGATGGTGTTTATTTAGTGCATCTCCCCTCCACTTCAGTAGGAGTTAGCAAGGGTGGCTCTGTGGTCACCTTCCAGGGACAGGATCCAGAACCTTCAGTACCACTGGCTTACTTACGTGAAAGTCTTGGACCTGTGTAGCTCATGCCAAGAGATTTATTTAGAATAGACCCCTCTTTTTGCTCGGTAGGTTTTCTCCGATCACAATTGATGGCATGACGAGCCTTGTGGGAATGAACATCCCTGGTCACACCGGGACTGGATGGTGCATCTTTGTCTACAACTTGTCTCCCGACTCGGACGAGAGCGTGCTGTGGCAGCTGTTTGGTCCCTTTGGAGCGGTCAATAATGTCAAGGTGATCCGTGATTTCAACACCAACAAGTGCAAGGGATTTGGCTTTGTCACCATGACCAACTACGACGAAGCTGCCATGGCCATTGCCAGCCTTAATGGATACCGTTTAGGAGACAGAGTATTGCAAGTTTCCTTTAAAACCAATAAAACCCACAAATCCTGAATTTCATATCCTTACTTACTAAAATATATATATATAAATATATATACGAACAAAACAAAACAAAAAAAAAACTCTTCAAGGCTTATATTCAACCATGGACTTTATAAGCCAGTGTTGCCTAAGTATTAAAACATTGGATATCCTGTGAGGAACAGGAAAGGATTTTATAATGCTTAGAAAAAAAAAACCTTTGATGCATTGAATGTTCTTTCATAGCTGTCGTTGTTGAATATAATATACATAGATAACAATGTGCAGGGATTTTTACCCGGCCAGCTAGTTTTACTACCTTCCTTGAAGGTGGGTCTTTTTAAGATGACCATTCACTCATTTGAAAAAATAATAAAACAAAAAACAATTTTTACGAACTAATGGGATTAAAAGCGAGGAAAAAAAAAAAGATTTTTGTTTTCTTTTCTGTTTTTTCAAAACATTGATTGAATCAGATTGGTAAACCCCCCACACAAATTAAAGAGGAACAATAAAAATTGCAAAAAGAAGAACATAATTTTGCAACTTTTTTTATTTTTCCTTTTTTCTTTTGTATCATGTGAACTAAACAGTCTTCTGTTAGGGAATGGGGTAACGGGGGATACCTGATGACATAACAATTTAAATAACATTAACAATGTTGCCAAAGAGGTGGTCTCTTTGCTGAAAATGGGTTTCAAGAAAAATCTATTTTTATAAAATATAAAGAATTTTTACAAGAGAATCTGGATTTGAGAAAAATATTTTGACTGGCTAATTTAGGGGAAATTGACAACTTTGTCATGTTCATACTGCACTGGTAACTTTTTAGAGATCAAGATGTGTGTTTTAAACTGGATTAGTAGATTGTTTTTTGAAGGATGGGCTACAAACAGATGATCTTCGTATCTTTTCATAGCATGTAATAAAAATATTAAATACAGTACGGGAGAGTGTTCTTCCCAGGCACGCAGTTACCCACAGTCAAAACCCAAAAGCAAGGAGATGAGTTGCAAGACGGTTTTTCTTTAAGTCATCAGTATGGGATATCAGCAGAACAAAAGTTAAAAAAATTAATTTTTTGATCAAAAACTTCCTTGGTTTGAGCAGTAGGTGCTACAAAATTATTTACATATCTTAGTATCATAGTTAAATGTAATGTGTTTAGAAAAAAATACATTTGCTTTAAATTTGTTAAGAATTTTCAAATTCACTTTATAGCCCAAGCTAATATAATTGGGCTGTGTTGGCACATTTGGAACACTGTTTATGTTGCTTGAAACACTTATTTATTTAATTGCCGATGTGATGCATATGGCCAAAATCAAATATAGCTAGTTTGGCTAGTCTACTTATTTGTTTACTTAAACTATGGGAAGAAGCATATTATTGTGTCATTTTGTTGTGTGTGTATGTGTATATATAATATAAATATATATATATATAAAGTTATTTTTTCTTTTGGTTAATTTATTATAAGTTGTAACACTTTGCTAGTTTTGTTTGTATATGTCTTAAAATGTTTTCTTATGATACTTAAGTGACAGAGGTATCAAGGTAACTTGTGTAGAAATATTGTTTGATATATTGTCATGTTTGTTGTGAATATTTTTTCTTACTGCACAGTAGAAAAGAAAACAACTGGGTCTTTATTTTAATGTAATTCAGATTGGGGAAAACAGAGCTAAGGGAACAAAATGACTGAGGGGGTGCTCTCCCATGTCCAGTGCACTGATCATTTTAGTATGTTTGTGCTTTGTACGGTTATATATTTAAAACAAAAAAGGGTCATGCTCTTCCCTGAGTACTAGAAACAGTTACTCGCTATGCATAATCTAGTTGATAGTTAAATTTGCTATTGCTTTTCTTGTCTTGTTATATAAAATCTTTTCAATACAAGTTTAGTCTTAATGGTAATAAAACGTTATGGTTATTTATAACTTGTGCTTATTTTGTGCATTTTTTCCATGCTATACCCACTAACTGCATGTAGACTAAGTATTGTTTTTTCACACTGAAGAGGCAAACTTTTGTAGTAGACAAATAACTAAAAGCAAAGGCTGCATCATAATTTTATCAGTTTTTTACTTTAACAATGTTAGATTTTAGTTTAAAGGAACACTCATTCAATGTTCAGGGAAACCTTTATACATCATCTGCTATGAATGAGCGCAGTTTGCTGGGAAAGTTTTGATGCATTTGCTAAGCATTAGTGGGGAAGGCATGTCAGAATCTTTTCTCTACGATGTGTTTTACTATCTGAATAATAATAATAATTTAAAAAATCTTTCTTAGGACCAGGCAGTTGTATACTTTAGTTATAATGAATGACTTCATGTTAACCTTGCTAGTTTAGATCATTTCTGAGGGAAAGTATTGTAAATGTTTTTTTCATAACCTTGTTGTGTTTGAATTATTTGTACTTTAATTGTCCAGACAATAAATGAAAGTGTGTAGAATGGCTATGGACTTTCCACCTTTTTAAGCGTGTTCAGATGTTTTAGTATTCCCAGCCGCACCTCAGCCGAGGTAGATGTTTAGTCTGTGATGCCAGAAGCAAGGTCTTCAAGAGAGAAAATGTTCTAGTCAAACCAGATTGAGCATATTCATGATTTGTTTTTCCTTCCGAAGGCCAGAAAGAATCGGCCGTTTAATTTAAGATGTTGAACACCAAATACCAAACTGTAACTTTCATTTATTTGAATGTGGAAGATGCTGAAGGGTTTCTACTATATACAGTATTTTTACACAATGAAAATATTAACTCAGTCAATATCAACACTTTAAAACATAGTGAGCAAGTTTCAGTGATAACAGTTTTTAAGCCATCATTTAGTTTGACTTTTCTATGAATATGCTATGAATGTCATGCAATATGAAACAGTGTACATATTGTCTGATGTACAACAGTATATATGATCACATTCCAAATTTGATTCTTTTCACCATGTGTTATAACTAGAGTTGATACTTCTTTCAGTTGACTTGTTTGAATCTCATTAATACAAATATTCACTTCATGTTTATGTTCTGTAACATTCACTAATTGAGAATATGTACCTTGTAAAACTGCAGCATTGAATTTCGTAACTGAGATTAGGAGACTCTTATCAGAGGGCTGGATGGACTGTGTGGTTCTTCAGCTCCTTCACCTATTAATAAACTCGTGTTTTTGTGAGATTAAGTTACCATGTTGGTTATAATAATTAATTTCAAGCCACAGATTGAGTTTGTTCTTAAATTTACAACTTGCTTAATTCATCCTTAAGTCCACCTCACTGTGCCATGGTAAAAGGCAGGAGTGATTAATTTGCTCTGGTCAAAGACTTGGCTCTGAAAAACATCATCCTTCCATTTACCTATATATGTATATACACACATTTTTGTAATATACATATATGTACACATACACTTTACAACATGCACCAGCCCATTTTACAAATGCACTTTCCATTTAAGAAAGAATCATAGTGAATAATGCTGGTTATAAAGTACCACTGTCTGCTTTACAGCATTTGTTAGGCTTGTCACCTAATTTTTCTGCAGTCCTTTCTTTAGAAAAGTAGTGCAACAAAAATCACTGTATGGTGTAGGTGCTCTTAAGACAGAATGCAACTGCCAGGTTGCTGGGGACTTCAGAGGGGCCAGTTTTGATCCAGATTATCTCCCCCCCTCCCAGGTTGGCTCCTGGTTTGCACATCTCGTTGATGTGAGGTGCCTGTTTCTCCATTCTGCAGTGACCTGAAGAGCTCCTGTGAGCTGTCCCACAGCTCACACACACAAGCAACAGGAGAGAAAGGACTGCCAGCTTTAGGCATTTGGGATGCTAAGCTCAGTGCCCCTTTTGACAGTTTCACAAAGGTGCTGTACAAAAGCAGTCACAGAGAGGCACACGGTTCCCTGTGCTGATCCTATGGGAGCATTTTCAGGAAGTTTTACTGAAACACAGGTTCTGCCCAGCTGGGATCAGAACCACATTTCACTAACACTCAAAGTAATCAAGGTTTATATTTCTTTCTTGAAAGGGTAATCACTCTGTCTGCAATTAGTGAGCCTGCTGCATAAATGGAAATTCACCCTGGGGGAGGGTGTTTCAAGTGCATTCACTTTTATGTTCCACCCCAGCTCACCTGGGACACAGAGCTGGGCTGGGAATGCACAAGGAGAGGAGTCTGTGTTGGGAAAGGGTGGCTGGCAGAGGCAGGACAGCAGTGAACTACCCTTAAATTTGTACTGGGGACATTCAGCTCCTAGTGACACTGAACTTGAAGCAGCCAAACCCAAGTATTCTGGTGCTCCTTCTTTCCTTTAGGAAGGGTGGGCAGAGGGGTCTGGATGCACCACATCAGGCAGAGGCTGCTGGCTGGGTACTTGGGTCAGCCTCAGGGTAACTGAGGGGGGAGGCACAGCCAGAGGTGTCCCAGGGAAGCCTTTCTCCAACACCAGAAGCCAGGCAAGGCTGTTAACGTGCACATCTGGCTTACATGGCTACAGAGAGAGGAGGTAAAGCCAGGTCAGTGTGTGGTGACAGCAAAGATTTGCTCCCTGCCCTGGAGATCTTGCAGACTGAGCTCCCTGCACGGAAGTAATTCGTTGTGCATACAGAGCAAAATGAAAGGAGATCAAACCAGCATTAACTTCCCGAAAGCTCTAACATCTCAGACTAATATAGTATCTCTCTTCTAAAAACAACTTGACTTCCTAAACCCAGGAGATGGGATGCAGCCAATCCAGCTGAGCCTCAGTAACTCCTCAGGGCAAATCACCTGGGCACAAACAGGAACTGCTGCAGGAGGGATACAAAAGGCAACAACCACACAAAGACACAAATCCTATGCGATGCTACACGTGGGCATTGGTGCACTGCAGCCCCTGGCCCCGTGCTCAGGACAGTGCTTTCATCCCAGGTGCTTTGGGAGTACCTTCAGCATCCAGGGGAACGTGTGTGCTGGGGCAAGAGGTGCTTCTGAGGCCTCTCCCAGAAACACCGTGTGCCACTGGTGTGCTCCAGAAATTCCAGGGGGAACATGTGCAGTATGGTACCAGGGTGATCAGGAGGAGAACAAAAACTTACTCTGCAGAGAGTCACCAAGCTTGAATTATTTCTACTCCCATAACCTGGGCTTTAAAAAGCCTGTTCCTGTAAATCCACCAGACCTGAGCATTGGAAAGAGCTGTAGGAAGTGCCCAAAAGGATGGGTTGTACAAAGACACCCTACTTTAACTCACCCACAGCTGAAGACAAGAAGTCAGACTGGTTCTTTCTGATGGTCACATTAGCAATTTTCTGAAGTACTTTTCCTACTCACAGTAGAAATAACTGGGAAGATGGATACAAACACACCAACTTAACTGCTTTTCAGACAAGGTTTGAAGTTTTGCTTACCACACTCCTCAGGTATCACTGATACTTTTAAACACCAGCCCAAAATATTTGAAAATATTTAAATTTCATTAAGATTTTAAGTGTTACAGAGCTCAAAATTATTTCCTTTCCAGTAGCAGAACATGAAATCCTAAAACCTCTATATTTGATTCATTCCACAATAAACCTCCAGCCTCAAATCAGTGTGGGGTTTGGAGCTGCTCAAATCAGTGGGGTTTGGAGCTGCCAGCAAGACCCAGCTACTGCTACTTAGAGGCAAACACAATACAAAGCAGGTTCATACTCCCTCTTCCAGAGAGGATCTGTGTGCTAAAGTGGAGCATTGGTCTGTCAACAAGCCCAGCAGCTTGTTTTGGTCACCAAGTGTCTTGTCCCAAGCCCTCCAGCCACCAGCCTCATGCTGCTGTTCCCCCCAGGCACCTGTCAGGTGTGACAGCCTCGTCATCAGGTGATCCTTGGGCTGAGCTCAGCTTTGCTCCCGAGTCTGAAGGACAAACAGAGGGGATTTATTTATTTCTCTGTCAATACACCCGGTGCCACAGGTCCCCCACACTGGGGACTCTCTGTGCAGGCCATTGTCTTGCCTGGCCCACAGCACCCACTGCATCAATCCCTTGCTTAAAACAACCAAATTTCCTAGACTCTATTTCTGATTAGCCAGCCTCTGTGTCACGGTGACCCAGTAGCCACCATTCAGCAGGAGGAGCAGGTGAACAACCATCTCTGGCCTTATTTTATCCATCCTGACCCCGTGCTTAACACCACCGCCATTCAGGCCCTGGGCTCTCCCCTTTCCAAGGACACTGGTGTGACCCTGTCCGAGACAAAGCCACATTTTTGGTGCCACCTGAGCTTGCTGGAGTGGGCAGTGCCGTGGGACTGGCGAGTCTGGCAGTGCCAGACTTCCACTGAAATGCTCCCCTCAGCCTCACTCTGTGTCTGCCTCAAGATCCAGGCAGGAGCCTGGGATGCTGCATGGCCGGGGCACAGGCGTTTCCTAAAGACATGAGACTTTATCAAATCACAGGAAACAAAAATCCCCTAAACTTTGAAAATTAAGATAAGCAATGCCATTGAAAGAGGAATCATTTACAAAGAAATCCCTGATAAGGAAAAAAAACCTACCAAAGGAAAAGGGGCTTAACTGGGAGGCCTTGGCTGTGCTGAGTGTCACTGTGTGTATCACTGAGCGTGGCTGGATAAATCCCCTCATGGCAACATCAAGGCAATCTGACACCCAGGCCCAAAATACTTAATTTTCTTTAGTGACTTTTAAATACACAAAGTCATTACCTTAGTAATGAACATCAGGGCTGACTCGAGTTGCCAGAATCCAATTGTTTTAAAGCAGCACTTAGATTTTCTTCCCTTACATTTTGTTGGAATTGCACAGGTCCCAACAAAATGATATGCAAAAATTAGCTTTTTACGAACAATACAATTCTGATTTTAAATCAGCACATGAGACAATTAATTTTGTAGGATAAGGAATCTGTTGCAAATATACAGCAGTACACCCACACATCACCATCTGCTGTGGAGAATTAAATGTACAACTCACAAATTAAATCCTGCAAAGTTGGTGCAAAAAGGTCCTTGCTTGAATTTAAACAAGGCTGTGGAAACCTGCAAACACATTGCAAAAGATCATGAAAACAATAACAAATTTGTCCATCTGTGAGTCAGTTCTAGCAGGGTTGGGGTTTTGTTTTGTTTTTTATATTGGTGCATTTTGCAATAAATGTTGCAGCTCACAATGCAAGCTGTGTAAACTACATTTGAGTTCTGGCCAGGAAAAGTCACTCATGGAGGTGCTACCTAATGGCTCCATAACTTTACCCCGGGTCTTCTATTCTTAGGGGGAAGAAAACAAAACGAACAAAAA
>VZRZ01003105.1:796165-896186 GCA_013398175.1 Climacteris rufus
CAAGAAATTCCTTTTTATTGCATACTCAGTTTAGCTACAATTTTGAAAAAAAAAAAAATTGGCGAATCTGGCAATTGTTTTGGATGTTTTATTATTAGATTTATTAACAAACACTGTTCCACTGAAGTGAGGAAAATAAATATCAACAGTTACTGCTGCTCATAGAGCTTATGAAAAAGCTCTGACAAGCACAAATATCTGCATCTCTTTGACTCCCCTGAAGCCAAGCCTTCATTCTCTAATTTTGCCTCCTATGTTCTTCTAACACACTGCTCTTAATTTAACACCTGGCAGAACCACTTGAGTCTCAATCATGTTTCCTGATCTCCTGCGCTGAGGAAACAGCTACGAAACCTCCATAGCCAAGAAAGGCAATGAAGCCTCTTTATCCAAACACACCAGGAGAACATGGGGTTGGGTGTGAGGAGGCTGGAGCAGCCTGGAAGCCAAACTCTCTGTCCACTGCCTTTTCATGCTTGGCTGTGAGCCCCAGGTCAGCTGGGACTGCCGGGCAGTCACTGACAGC
Source organism: Climacteris rufus (assembly GCA_013398175.1). Classification (NCBI taxonomy): domain Eukaryota; kingdom Metazoa; phylum Chordata; class Aves; order Passeriformes; family Climacteridae; genus Climacteris; species Climacteris rufus. Next base: position 796,692 of record VZRZ01003105.1, read on the forward strand.
CGTGAGCTGTAAATGAGCCTGGAGCCTGCTCCTCACACTCTCGCCAGCTGTGCACCTCAAAAAAGTTGGGTTTTTGCAACATTAGGATGACCAAAGCCATGCCAGTGGTCCCTGAAATGCAGGTGCCCTTCTTTTCTTTTTTTCAGTAGGATGCTGCCAGGCAAACAGACTGGCATTTTCCCTGGTTGCTACTTCATTGTATCAATAAAAGCGCTATAAACACGCTGTCTCAAAGCACACACTTCTGCTACCGAGCAAATCAGCATCTGGAATTCTACCTGCACATTCCCAAAACCATGAGGCTATGTAAGAAATACAAGATACAGCACTCCTGTGCCACAGACAAAAATTGCTCCGAGTTGGTTTTCCTGGGGATTTTAGTAGGGTTTTTTGGGTTTTTTTTGAAAATGAAAAAATTTCCTAAACCTTTTCTGAGCTGCATGTGCAGCTTTAACATGCACTTATCCTCTCACACACCTGGGAAGTGCTCTCAGTACACACACCCCGAGTATAATTTATGCTGAGGGGCCTGTTACATGTTTAGCTCAGATAAAGTGTCTCAGTAATTAAGAAATGCAGCATCAGAGGTACAGCGTGCACGGAAATGTGCGGACAGGATTCTATCAACGGAACGAATGCTGCCGGAGACTATTTAAAACCACAACCTAATCAGAAAACTACGCCTCTCTATATATTTATATCAATATCACAAACCCCTCTGACATCCCCGGCACTGCTAACACTCTGCCTGGGAGCCGACTTATCGCAGCTGCCTTGGGCACCCTCGCATGCATAAACAATCGGGTGACTCGATTAATCAGTGGAAGTTGCTGAATCATGGGCTTGCAGCCCTGCCCGCCTAGTCCTGGCTATCGATGGGAAACCGGCGGCCTGGGATCGAGATTAATTCCTATCAGCTGGTCCACAGACCTGTGTGGCCCCTTGCCAGCATTTTTATGAGAAATAGAATCTTAAAAAATTTCGGGCCTGAAAAATAGCTGTGTCAAAGGGGTGTGAGTGTGTGTATGCGAGGAGACTCCAACCACAAGTGTCAGAAGGGAAGTGGAGCTCAGAAGAAGAGACGGGGAAGCTGTGAGCAAGAAAATCCTGAATCTACTTGGAAGCTGCCTCCAAACTAACACAGCCAGAGGCAGCAGGTGTATCCCATCCTGAGCAAACCCTGTCTGAGATTATCAGCCTCACCAAGGGAAGACCAGGAAGAAGTCAGGAACACGTGATGCAGGTGGGGATGGAAAGCAAAAGTAGCCAGGCTATAGCACCAGTGCAGCCATACCAGGAAAATGGAAGCACTTTTGGGTTTCTGGGGCATGAGCTACCTTGCCATGGGTTTTCAGAAGTCAGAGAGGCTGGGAAAAAAATGTTTTTCCTTAACTCACAAAGAGCAATTTGTCCAGGAAAAAAAAAAGTGTCTAAGGTATACATTTTATTTGGCATTCCCTGTGGAGGCTCCTTGCGTGGCTCACCCTGCCCAGTGTCCGGCAAGCTTCACCTCCTCTCAGAAGGGCTGGAGGCTTTGGGAGAAGGAGCTTCCTTTCTGTGCCAGCCTGTGTCTGGAGAAAAAAAGAAAGCCCTCAGAAATTATTCACTGAGCCCTACAGGGACCGTGTGCAGCAGCCCTGCTCTCTGGCCCTGTGCCCCAGACTGGAATGGTGCTTTTTGTCATGGAGCTCAAACCCTCCCATCCATAGGTTACTCTTTGGTTGGATCTTCAGGTGAGGCAACAGCCACTGCTCGTCCGAAGGACCCTGCCCCAGCTGCTTCCTGCTAGGAAATCAAAAAACTTCTTGTTTAAAGAAACACATTTGCCAAATCTTTACTGCCAGGCAGCTGGTCGAGGCTTTTGCTTTGCTTTTTCAGAGCGTGAGTTAAGTGTCCTTGAATGAGTGTCTAGAATAAAAGGAAAAGGAGGGCAAGCACCCTTTGTGCCAAACCTCTTACGCTTCCTCCAGTGTGACTCTGCTGCACTTGTGAATAATCATATTAACATATATTAGAGGCGTTGTGTGCCAGTAATGGAAGAGATTGTGAAGCCTCAGTAGCTTATCTATTAAAATAGCCAGAGCAATAATATCATGTCAGCTAAATTAAAAAGAAGAGAAGACACCAATCAGGTTGGTCACTGCCTAAACCCAGTGTATCTTTGGCTCCACGCATGTATATATTTTAATACAAACTGACTGTGTGTGTATTTTCAATATTAAGAGATAAAATACTGTTCTTTGCCATATTATAAACTAAGTTTGTGCAGTGGAACAGATTTTTAAAGCTAAGTTAAAACCTCTTGAGAATAAGGGGTTTATAATGGAAATGCTGACAGACTCTTAACTGGAGCACTGGGATCTCTCTTGCTATTATGACCAGATAAACCAACAAGGTAATTCAATGTAGTGTTCCAGCTCCAAGACACTAACACACTCCTTCTGGTCCCAGGTGCTGAGGTGAAGTTAAATATAAAACTTAATGAAACTGCAGTGACTGACTACAGGGCTGGATGGTTGCCCCTGCACCAGGGAAAGGTGAATTTTCCTCCTGGGAAGGTGTCTGAAAGGCAGGCAGTGACCGGCTGGTTCAAGTGCAAGCTCTGGCTGGAGCCTTCTGAAGTACTCAGTTGTCAAATGACTTTCTAAAGTCAAATAGGGGGCTAAAGTCAGAACGCTGTGAGAATCAAGCCCGGGCTCTGCACACATATCAGACCAAGAAGTGACTAGAAACACAGAGCAGGTGCAACATTCCCAGCACACCTCCACACAAGGGATGCTGCACGCAGGATGCATTCTCACAGGGGCTGGGGGGCATAGACTTTCCCTCCCTCCTTGCAAAATTGCTGCAAAAGTCTTCAGTTCAGCAACTCAAGTGCCAGGGAATCCAAGTCCACTCACAAAGCAACAGCTAGAGGGAAGCTGAGGTGTGGATGGACATTAAGTCCTTGCTCTGTTTCCAGAGCTTTCCCCTGGCCCCGGAGGCAGGAGGTCACACTGGGGTTGTGCTAAGATGGCACAGTGGTTCTCCAGCTTGTGTCCAAAAAGATGGCAAAGCTGCCAGCAGCAGGAGTGCCATTCATGCCATGCTTTGACACCCAGAAAACTTTGCTACTCCTTTTTGTGCAACTTATAATATTACCGAGACTACTAGGAGGTGCACACGCTGCCTCTACCTACACATGAACACCTGAGCAAACTTCCTGAGGTTGGTGGGCTCGTAGCACTGTCAAGACCGTCTGACATTTCCAATTACAAGATTCTATTTTCAGCTGCTTATAACTGTCATATTTTGACCAGTAACTTGTCATTTTTCCATCCTGGGCATCTGCTGCAGGCTGAATTTTTTTGGAAAGCTTCAGCCAAAACAATATAGCTATTCCCAAGGGCAAGGCCAGGGAACAATGCACTGTTTTGTAATGGTAAAAAAGAAAAAGAACTGACATCCTCATCTTTAAGATGCACCACAACTCCTCACAGTTTGGATAGGGGAGCAGAAATTTAGTCGATCTCTGACCTTTTTATTAAGGTTGTGCCTTTTTGTTACTGCCGTGAAAATCTGTGCAAGTGTGGCCAAGTGAAAGCATTTGGAATAAATCCAACCTGGCTTCCTCAGCAGACTTTATTTTTTCATTGAGAATCCTAAAACCTTAGAGGATCCTATCCTGCTGGACTTGTCTCGCCTTCCAGCTTGTGCAGAAGGGAGGAGCCCCATCCCAAAGGCAAAGACATGCGGAGAGAAAAGGCAGAACTGGAACAAGGAGAAGATGGAGGGGAATAGGCAGAGTGATTTGCACCCACCGAAGCTGCCGGCTTTCCAGGGCTGGGAATGTGCTCCAGGACCTGAGTCTGTGCATCAGGAGGCTGCCAGGCAGTGCTGTGAGACCCCACCGTGCCCGGTGGGAAGCGGCAGGTTTTACAGCTCCGGGCTCGGCGTGGCTTTTCCTGGGTTCACAGCCCACCAGCAGGAGTTGCAGCTGGAAGTGCTCCACACTCTGGAAATCAGATGCCAAAATGAGCAGCAATCATTTAGCAACCCCATGCAAAATGCTGGGTTAAACGCCCTTCCCAGGCCCACAGAGCCGGCTTTTGGCAGGGCCATCCAGGCCAACGGGGACAGCCTCCCGTGCCCACAGCCCTCCCCCAGCCCTCACAACCTCCACACCAAACACAGCTGGGACCTGTGGAAAACAGCATCCCTCACTCACCTGTGCTCCCAAACCCATCCTGCACCCAGGCTGGCAGAGGGAATGTGTGCACTAAAACCTCAGGGTGGTTCCCACACTCAAGTGGTGCAGGCGGCTTCTGTCTGTGGATTCCCTAAATTTTGAGTGTATGACTACAATCCTTCATTATGCCCTTTGAATATGGAAAACCAGGAGAGAGAAAATGGAGGGTATTTTCCTTCTGGAAAGTTGTCTTTGACTGGCACATCCTGCCTTTACAGAAAGCTGATGTTTACTACTGCGATACATTTATTTTGAAACTCAGTTCATCTGCTGTAAGAAATTACTCAGACCATTAATTTTGGGAGCCAATGCTGAGAGATCACGAATGTTAAGAATTCTAATTATGCTGGGTCTGGAAAATTTAATGAATAAAAGAGACTTTTCATAAGCATCTCAAGCCATAATATTTTAATGCTATTGGCATTAATTAAAATTTCTGGAATTTTTAAAGGAACTCTCTCCTTCTCCCTTTAAATATTTTACTTCTACCATTAGAACAGCAGCAGAATTTTGCTAAAGCCACGAAAAAAGTGTTCTTTGTGGCTGATCATCTCATTTATAATCGTGTCATGGCGGGAACAACCTTTTGCTGAAATTTTGTTTATGCTTCAAAAATTTTATCCTAATAACTTCTTCCCCACCCCCGTTCCCAAGCACCAGCAGGCCTGGATTTTTCTTCTGTGCAGGGCTGGGAAGATAAAAGTCCAGATGATCTGGCATCGTACAAGGGACTGAACTCTCAGTGTCTGATTAATGATACTATCCATCTCAGAAGGTAGTGATTCCCTCCTTTAGAGCTTAGGGTGAAAAAATAGCCTAACCTTTGAATTCATACTTCATCATCTTCCACTGGCATTTGTGGCTTTCTGCGGGACACAGGGCTCAGTGTTGCCCTGCTTCCCACACCAGCCAGCACAGCAAATGCCCTGGGAAAGAGGGGGGGCCCTGCCCCTCTGCACCTGCTTTGCAGGCAAGGTGGGTTCACTGTCCTGTGTGCCTGCCAAAAGCACTGGGGACACCCTGGGGACACCCTGCACTGCAGGGCAGGCAGATCATGACTGCCAAGGTCTCTGCTGTGACCAGTGGCACCAACGCTGAACGCAGAGGTGAGAGACAGCTCTGCTGTGGCTCCAAGGTCTCAGGAAGGGGGCTCATTCCCTGACAAGAGAGCTCAAATGAGCTCAGGAAGATAAAAGGGTTTTTTTCGTCTCTGATCTTAAGCTCACGGGTTTTTACTTGGATTTTTCTAAGTATCTAAATATACAGTCACTTGCTAGTTAGTAATGGTGGGACCTCACCTTGTTTGATGGTGTTCTCACTTTTTAGAGTGTCTAATTAAAAGAGGGACACAGGAACTGTCATGTGCTGCCCAGCCATTGAGAAAATGGAGCCAGTGGGTTCTCCAGACACTGAACATGCCAGGAACAGCCTCAGATGGAACCAGCGCTGTGCCATTGCCTGGGCAAGGCAGGGTCACGTGAGTGGAACATTGGGTGCAGTGAAGAAGCTGCCATGCCCTTGCACATATTTAAACAAACATTTTCTCCTGAGAAGGCCCCAGCTGTAGTTGTGAAATTTGAAAAGTGAAAAGAGAATTTTGCAGTGGATCAGGGAAGCAGTTTCCACAAGAACAGCAAACAACAGAATGAGGAGGTTGAGCTTTATTTCTACCAAATTGGGCACAGCCTTCCCTGTCTCAGAGGTGCTTGGCACACAGCAGAGCTGCTCCTGTTGGGACGCTGCAAACCATCATTGCAGAGAGGCAGGTCACTGCTTCCTGGCAGCACTTTCTCCTCCAGCACAAATATGCGGATTCAGCAGGCTGCCAAGCCTGCCTGTGCTTATTTCTGTGCTGGGCACAGCCAGGTGTCACACAGGTGAGGTTGCACATAGAGACACAGGGGGCCCAGAGGGCTTTTATCTATTTTCTCCATGTGGCTGAGAGAGCACTCAAAGGCACCTGCTGATTTTGTATGTTCGGTGCTGCGGAGAGGAAAATCGATGTGGGAACTACAGATGGCTTCAGTGGTACAGAGTAATCCAGGCTGCTTTCTGATGGAAACAGAACTGATTTACTCTTAGTGGCTTAACTTTACTGACCATTATATTTTGTTTCATTATTCAAAGGCAAACACTGAAGAAGCATGTTGTGAACATGCCCGGTTCTTTCAGGTGGAAGGAGGTGAGAACCATTTGTGTAGCATTTCAGACACTTGTTTTAGTGACTTCACGTGGTTTCAGGAAGCCTTTCTTCTAATGTTGAGCTGCCTTTAGCAGTTTTTTTCCCCTACGCCTTGGGATCCAGTATAATTTCCTTGTTTTTTCTGCACTCCAGTGCTATCAGCCATCCTCAAGTGTTTGTCTCATCACTTTCAAGACTGCACCCCTACCCAGGAAAACAGTGAGGGACAAACTTTCTGCTCTCTTCAGGTTTTTCTCCCAATAAGCTGGAAAATAATGTTTGTTTGGCTCATATTCTTAGCTAGCTGCAGACTCCCCACTGATACCCCCTGCCCTGTCAATTGCTAACTAATCGTGCCTGCAGTAAAAGTAATCCAAACTGGGGAGTTATTCAGCAGCAGCAGAAGGATGCATTAAAACAGATTATGCTCTCTGCTCTGCCTCCGTCCTTTTCCTAGAGGATCACCCTGCCCAGGCTCTGCCCCAGGGAACACACACCCACGCTCTGCAAAGCCACCCCGGGCTGTCCCTCAAAGGGCTGCAAGGCTCATCTCAAAGGGACAGGCAGAATCCAGGCCGGGGGGTCTGTCCCTGGCTGCGAGGTGATGTTAACAGGCAGGCTGTCCAGGAATGCTCACAGGCAGGAAGCTGTCCAGGAAGCTGCTGCGATGTTTTTTTAGCTTTCTTTTCCTTGACACACAGGCAGCAAAGCAGCTCTGTAGTTGGTTTGACTGAGCCTTCCTCTGATGCTTCAAGGGGAGCAAACTGCTATAGCATTCAGGCCCTAGGGAGGGGGGGAAAATGCACAGTGGTGATGTCCTCAAGTTACTTCAGCCTTGAAACACAGTGACTGCTTGGCATCAGGAAAGACCCCGGCCTGGGATGAGGAGCAGGGTTTCTGAAGACCTTTGGAACAAGCCTGTGGTATTTCACAGAATCACAGAATGGTTTGGGTTGAAAGGAACCTTAAAGATCATGTTGTTCCAAACCTCTGCCACAGGCAGGGACACCTTCCACTAGACAAGGTTGCTCAGAGCCCTGTCCAACCTGTCTTGGAACACTTCCAGGTGTGGAGTATCCACAGCTTCTCTGGGCAACCTGTGCCAGGGCCTCACCACCCTCACAGTGAAGAATTCCTCCCTAGTATCTAAACTAAACCTACTCTCAGTTTAAAGCCATTCCCCCTTGTCCTGTCACTACATGCCCTTACGAAATGTCTCCATATTTACATCCCTTCCCCTTAGAGCAGGTTGGTTGCAAGGCCTTTGTTTGTGGGTTTCATTGCCCCTTTGAAGATCCATCTCAGGCTCAGCACCTTGCTTCCAGCATTGCCTTTCTGAGCTCCTGTGCCTCTGTCTCTCCACCAGCTGTGCCAGATGTGGACTCCATGGCAAGGCCTGCTGCTCCAGCTGCTCTTGCTCAGATCCTGTGCCTGTCATTTCACCCCGGAGGTGCCCATCTCTTTCCAGGTTGCCTGTACTCTTCTGTTCAGTGCCTCAGTATGCCCAAATGTGTCCCTGGGACTCATTTTTCTTGGGCACAGCAAGCCAGTCTGAGTGCAAGAATCATCACCCTCCTTCCAACCCACTGTACAGAGTAACATACACAGTCCTGTTACACCCATGAGCTTAATTCAGCTGCCTCCAGCAGAGCTGTGGCCACTGCCAACAACACAGGAGGTGCCCCGTGGGGTCAGAAAGGGCCTGGAGCTGGAAGATGAGGGACAGTCATTAAATGGAGTTACCTCAATTGGGCAGTGAATCAGCCACCACTTCTGCTCTGGAGAGCACTGTAAACAGCTAGTGCCACATGGCTGGACCTTGCTGGCCTTCCCACTTTGTTTTATTGTGTGACATTAGAGCTACCCCTAAGCCAGTAGGACAGGCGTATGCAGAATGTACTTATTTACCTTGCAGGTTTTAAAATTCAAATAGGTTATGTAAAGCAGCACAGTCTACACAATTTAAATTGGCCTGACTTCTGAAAGCTGCAGGTTCCAGGACCTGAAAGAAAGCCTGCAGCTAGGCTGAGTATCCAAGGGAGGTCCTCTTGGCATACAAAGATCAAGCACAATCTGAAATTCAAACATACCTTTACGCTTAGTTTTTATCTTATTTCAGTTTCACGCAAAATAATGTTGCCCTAGAAATGAAATTTCCCCACATGTCTGGCACAGCTCTACAATGGCCATTTAGTGGAGCAGTAAAGCAAAGCACCAGGTACTTGACAGCTCTTTTTGTGTCACTCGCAACATGCCTTCTAATTCTAGAGAGCTACTGCCATGTACTCCAACAGGGTTTCTTTGCTTTCCTGAAGCAGTTACATGACTTAAGAGTTTGGTCATCTTTTCTGCTAATAGGAATTGAGGAACTGAGGAATCGTGCATAGGAGCAGGACACAGGTAGAAAGCCCTGCACATTAAAATCAAGCTTGCTCAGGACACCACTAATATGATCCATGCAGCTCTGCAAAGTGAATTTTTATTATTTTCCCAGCTTAACATGTTAGCATTAATATTTCATTACTAGATTTCACTATGATTTTGGTCCTGTTACTGTCTCAACCAATTTATTGCTTGAGAAGGTTATTTTTAATCTTCAACAGTAACTGAGAATATAGCCTCAGAAAACCTTTCCCAATGTGGAATTTCTTTGCTTGTTCATTATATTTGAGGTTATGCTGTATCCAACAGCTCTTTATGAGAACAAAATATATACATCAATTTTAAGAAAGGAGGGAGGCTTATCAGTTTCGAGCTGAAAGTCTGTGTTGTCCACTTGTCTTAATTTGTAATTAGAGAATTTTAGACATTAAGAATGGGGGGGGAATGAGCTAATAAGGTGTCATCTGATACAAAAAGGCTGGGTTTATTAGCACTGAGCACTCAGGCAACTGGCTGCTGAATTACCACAGCACTGATGCTCCAGCAGTTTCCCTTTGAAAAACAGAGGTGTTTATTTGGACTCTGATTCAAATAAGGTTGAGGGTGTAAAAGCACAGGCAGCATTAGACCAGATTTGTTCCTCTCTAGGCTTGTGATTTAGGGCCATGTCTCAGAGACAGTTCTGGCAGCCAGAGAATGAGAAAGGGCCAAAGGCTGCCCAGAGAGTCTGGTCTTAACCCCATCTCCCACCAGCCTCCAGGCACCAGAACAGGGTTTAGCACCCAGGTTGTGCACTAACTAACTGTAAGAGGAAAAAAACAAGTCTCAAAAAAAAGTTCTATCAAAATCTGCTTCAGAGTTACAAAATGTTTCCCAGTGTCAAACACAAGCAATTAGTGTTATTTATTCATCCCCTTAAAACATCTCACTCCCCAGTTCCAATTCCCTCCAGCCAGGTACTGCCGGTGATTTGCACCTCCCCTTAATTCCAGCCTGATGGATTTAGGACAGGATGTGCCATTTTGGTCCCTTATCCTACCCCAGGGAGTCTGCTCTCTTTGCTTTGTGGACAACTTCTTGTCCTCTCTTAAGTGCAAGGTTATTTTCCCAACTTTTGTGGGGATATACAAGATGGGAAAGGAATGCAGGCAGTTCTCTACCAACCACTGACCCAAAGCTTAACTGACCCTTCACCAGCCAGAAAACTCAGGCTATTCCCAAAGGTACAGAGAAAGGCACAGGGGTGCTGGCCCAGACACACCATAAGCAGACGATTTTCCTGTTTGTCCCCTTGGATATAAAAGCAGAATGTCCTTGTATCTTGTCACGTCTCCTGAGGAACTCTCCCTTCCTCAGCAGCACAAACCCTTCCCTAAATTCTACCTGGAGTGACACCACCCTTCATATGTGCCAAAAGGCCCATGCAGGGGCTCCCCTGGTCTACCTTGTACCTCTCCAGAGTGGATCCCCAGCAGCTCAGTCCAAACAAAACCATGGAACTGTGTCTGTCTGTGCAGCCTGGCACAGCATTCACATTCACAGGCACCTGAAAGGATCACAAATCACCAAACCAGCCCAAAGTCCCAGTGCAGTCTGGTTAATAACAGCTGCACATCAACATCTCTCCAGCAGACCTCAGCACACCTCAGGCACTTGCATTTTCAGGGGTTTTACTGTTCAAGTGCTTCTTCTAAAACCTCTTCTGGGGTAATCATAGCATAATCCTCTAATTTGGGGACTTAAGACCAATTCAAAGCAGAACCAAAGGACACAAATTTTTCACTTTGACTTTTTAAAGGTCTCAAACCTCTCCCAGCCTGCTGGTGAGTGGCCCCAAACAGAAGAGATTGAATGAATTCATCAGTATTTGGGAAAGTATGTTTTGGGGACAAACCAGGAGGTGGGCTCATACTTATCCCTTTAACAGACTCCAGAAATGATGCTAATCCAAATCAAATGGTCTGTCTTTGACACAGCATCAAACAACTCATAAAAGCCTTCCTAGATTCTAAATATTGGGTACATTCTTCACAGGGAAGATGAGCAGCAGAGTAGATTTTCTATTGAAAACATTTTCTCCTGTAATTTTTCCTGATCTGAGAATTGTAACGAGTGCATGGAAATTACAAGCTGCTATAAAAATTACAGAGACTAAAACTACAATTTTATCCTGCATTAGAACAATTTTAACATTGTTAGAGGAATATATCTCTGCAATTTTAAAATTATTTGAGTCATGACAGAAAGACTCACAACTGCAATATTTATCTTTCAGATTCATCTTAGGATGTTCCTGCAGACTTGTGAGATGTCACATTATATAGCATTTTGTGGGGACTGGAGAAAGTCACTTTGACAAGGAACACATGTAAATTGGAGCCATTGATTATGGAGAATTTAATTTTATCTATTCTGTATTCATGGAACAATAAATAAAAATACTTCAGTGGTCACTGTAGGACTGCAACAACTTCTACAGAAATGCAATTTATAGTTGCATATTTTTAACAGCGAGCTTTGGCATACATTTGATTAAATTCTGCTTTCCAGTGCACTTAATGAGAATTCTAATTCTCTAGAGATTTCTATAGGCATGCCAGGTAAAGAGGAGTCTATCAAGTCAGAGCTGTGGTTGTTAGTACAGGGAGCTGCTTCCTTTGAAGAGAAATAAAATTCATAAGCATGCATGCATATATTTTAATATTGCCAAGATACATATTGGCAGAGCAATAAATAGTAAGAAGATTTATTACCCACTCTATTTCCCAATGTATACAAATGCAAGTGATACTTGTGAGGTATAACATCTTTCAGGCATGTGTTTGAACTGAGTGGCTCGAGCAAAGCTTATTTATTTTGGGTTCTCAAAAAATTTGAGGTTGATTCAGACTCTAAATTTCTTCAAGTTATCCCATTGATTTCCCTGCCTGCCTGATGAGGAAGTTGAAGGAATTTGTCTAAGGGATGCAATGTCAACTCCTGAGAGCCATCCACTTCTCTAAATAAACAGGGTTAAAAAGTAAAATAACTTTTTCTTATATGCTGCTTTTTGGTATCTGTCTGCTTCAGCTCTCAGATTACAATCATTTTTATAAGGACTATCTCACTACCAGAATCATCTTCTTTGAGCACCTTGGAAAATAAGTTCATCCTTCCTGACAGAAATACTGGGAGTGTCCAGACAGGGCAGCTCCTTCCTACATCAGTCTGTAGCCCCAACCTCATCTCAGGTAAATTCTACAAGAGAGTTTAGTTTTGGCAAGTGTTTTATCCCTGGCTGCAGAGCTGGGAGAAAGACAAACCCTGCTGAACATGGTGGCAAGTTTGCCTTGATCCAGTCTCCCTTGCTCTCAAGCCTGGATGTTGGAAAGTGTGAGTGAAACCCTGGACGTGTTCATCTCAGTGGCAAAACCCCACTCACAGGAGTGGGACCAGCATTTCTTCCATGCAGGGATAGGTGTATCTACCAGGTCTGTAAAAATTATGATGATTGTCTCCAAACTCATTCTGGTTTCTGGGAGCTGCAGAGTTTATTGATTACTGGGGGTTTAAGTAATTTTTTGATGTGAAAATATTAATGAGATTATCTGCTCATTTATTGCTTTTAATCTGCAAATTTCAAATTAACTGAGGAGTTCAGTAAGTTTGCACCCACCTTTCTGGTGGGGACCCAGAGGTCTGCACTGAGATTTGCTGTTCAGGATAGCAGAAGGAGACACTGGCAGGACTAGGGAGAGAGCACAGAGTGTGAAGCTGCACCCTAAACTGCAGTCACCAAGTCACAGAGTTATTCTTCAGGTGACTTTTCTTGCTGTTATTACCATTAGTCCCAGAATAAAACTAAAATCAATCTCCCCCAAAGAATATAAAAGAATATAATATGCCTTACTTTTTATCCTCTCAGTTGTTATTCTCTGAACCAGTGGGTTTTTTAATACTGACTAATGTTCAATTTCTAATTCTTATATTTGAATTAAAAACAAAACACATTTAAAAAAAAAAAAAAAAAAAACAAACCCACAACCAAAAAAACAACCAAACCCAAAGCACAAGAACAAATTAAATACCACTTGTGCTTATGCTGATATTCAGAAATAGGTTAATAAACATTGCTTAGATGAAAGGAGCCTCAAGCGTTAAAGAAAGAAATCAGAAAGTCTCACTTAAGTGATTTTTTGGCAGGAATCAAATTAACGAATATAATATGGATTGCTGACAAGGTGCTTGATCATTCTCTGCAGTGAGGATTTTTTTTATGTATATATTATATTTTTATATAGATATATATATGCATGAGTTTGTGTTTGAGTTGATTCCATTAACACTTCATTTGATAATGATAAATAGCATTTTTATGAAAAGTAAAATATCAGGAAGTCCTGATTTGCAAGAGCAAGTTAGAATGTATGACATTATTATGTCCTACTGCATTTTCTTCTCCTTTAAAAAACACAAGCCTTCAGTGGTAGTACAAAAGAATGCAAACATTTTATTTAGTCCATAGACAATTTTCCTCTAATTCAATCTGCAAATAACACAAAGTACTTTTTTGTAAGAGGGTGGAGGATAAAATAGAAAAGGAGACATAAAAGAGACTTAATTAGATCATGGAACTCTTTCTTAAGCAGTTCAGCATCTTAATTTCTGGTAAATTCAAGCAACATCCATCTGGGGGTTGATTCTGTCAGTCTGTATCTGTGTCTGTCTGCCTTTATCCATCTCTCTAGGCATCCATGGCTGTGGCTTCAGAGCAGCACCGAAGGATGGGGAGCTCTGCACGCAGCGAGCTGCAGAATCCAGCCCCTCTTTGACAATGATTGGGGCTGACACTGACAAGCACTTACACCCCATTCTCTGGCTCTTTTTGTTTGGCCTTAGATACACGTGTTGTCTGGCAAAAGTTAAAAATAAAACATTTAGGGCTTCGCTGTGGTCAGTTCTGCTGTGGCTCCGCAGTGCGAGGGGGAGGGATGGAGGGAGGGATGGAGGGAGGGAGGGGAGGCAGCCGCGGCTCCGCGTCCTGCACCACTCGCCAAGGTCAGGCAGGGCTGATGCCAGAGCAGAGCCCGAGCCCCCAGAGCACGTGGTGAGCCACAGAGAGCTTCTCCTCCCACAGCTCAGCACCTGCAGCTCCGGAGGGTCTCAGGGATGCTCCGGCATCGCCCTCACGGACTCAGGCAGCAGATGTAGATGGCCACACCCCGATGCAACCAGCTCCTGAGCCTCGGGGCTCTTTGAAAATTTTCCATCAAAACTTTCAGGGCAAGTATCTGATTTCCTTGGAAATGTCAGCATGTTTTTATTTCATTCTGCTAAACCAATTAAATATGGAAAATGGAAAAGATATTAGGAGAAACCCAGAAACCCTAATGGCTGGGGAAGGGGACAGTGTTTATTTTGTCAGTGAGAAGCTGGTATTTTCAGCTGAACATTTAGGATTAAAATAGTGATGGCCTGACTAGGCAAAAGAATAGCTGGAGAAACCCACCTCTTATTTATGAGCAGCTCTATTTCAGATCTTTATGCAGTAAAGTCGACTGTTTCCCCTCTCCTCTCTTCCCCCCTCTCCCTTCCCTCCCAACATTTCTCACTGCCAAAGAGATGGATATAGACAAAACTTCCCTCTCACCCAATTTCCTAAAGCTGGGGAATCTCCTTGCTCCCCCTGTCTGCCCAAGCTGCAGAAGTGTCATAACCCTGCTATGTATCAGGGGTGCTGGGGGCTCACCTGAGGGGACTTCAGGGTTAAAAGCTGAATTGGATTTATGTGAATGTGCGACCAAAATGAATGAGAACAGGACGGGACAGAGTCCACTGGTCGTGGAGCCCAGTGTGCTGCTACAGCAGGCAGACATCTGCTGCATCCCTCAGACACGGACCCATCTCTATCACAGAAATGCTTACAGGGGTTCTATCCACTGCTGCTGTGGAAGGCTTTTCCAGAAACTCCTATCTTTCACCAGAAATATTCTTCTAAAATACAGGGTAACTTACTCATGACCAGTTTACAGTTATTTATGTAACAATATTGTCTAATCTTAAAAAGATCCTCTTCATTCCTGAAGTGATTATGGATGATTCTTTGCAGCTTTTAGTATGCTAAGGCACAATCCTTATTCTCCCATTGAACTATTCACCATTCTCTGCTCCTGCTCTAGATTGAATTTCTTTCTTTCAAACACAGGTGGCTACAATTGGTCACTACATTCCTGAAAAAGTCTTACTAAAGCCTTCTAAAGGGCATTAATTTTTTCCTAGCTTGACTGGAAATGTTTCTTTTGATATAGTGCCAAATATATGTCCCATTCTTCTTTATCAGTCCAACCAACAAACCTTACCTTATATTAGAAATTGTCATTAGTTCCCAGATACCTGACCTTGCTACTTGAACTGTTCAGTGTAATCCCATTTATATCTTCTCAGTCCCTGAGGATATTCTGTTTTTCTGTATGCTGTCAGCCCCCTTGCTATTGACAAACCCTCCCACCCCCAGCCATCAGCACATTTCTCTACCAGGTTCTTTTTGTGCCTACTTGATTAATGAAAATATTAAGTGACATTGGTCCCCAGACTGTGCCTTCAGAAACTCTGCTTTTAGCTCACTCTAGCCTGGTATTTCCTCTTTCAGCATCATCTGTTATTATCTCCTTTAGCCAGTTTCTACTTATTTTACAATCCTGGGCTTAATCTTCATCATTCCCAATCAAACAATTCTCCATGTAGCTCTGTGTCAGATGTTTCTCTCACAGTGTATATACATCACATCTATTGCCTTTTTCTTTGTCTAAAAAGATCAGGATAATCTAAAGATTATCAAGTTAATCTCGTAAATCTGCTTTGGGTAAACCTATTCTGTGTGTTATCCTGCTTCTTCCATTTGCTATGCTCTCTATTCCTCTGGTTTCCAAAAGCACTCTAATGCCTTGTGTACTACTGATGTCATGTTAATATGCCTGCATTTAACTAGAACACAGTTTTTTTCCTATCTTAAATACAGGACACATATTTGGAATTTCTCTTGCCACTCCTACTTTAGCATAGTCCTAAATACCCTTCAAGTAGAAGTGCAGTTTCGAACGCCAATTCCTTCAGACAACTGTGACGCAGATCCTTGGAAACTGCTCCTTGAATTTTACTTCTACCTCAAAGGCATCATTTTCCTCCTTCCAAACTCACTCCCATAAAGCCAGTTTTCTCCCATCCACGTTCAGAGCCATTGTCCAAATCGAACACAGAGCCACAAAATCATCTCAGTTTTGGAAAGCAACTATGCCAACCTTAAACCCATCCTCCCCCAAGCTAGTCTCACTATTATTTTTCTTGCTGTCATCTAATTTTGATGGCTGAAAACCCCTACTGTTCGTTTTAATTTCTTTTGCTACTTCTGAGTTAACTTCAATTCTCATTTTACCTCTGTGATTCTGGATTTTGTGCTTCCTGTTGATCACTCCTGGGAGTTTCCATTCTCCCAGTTTCCATTCCTGGGAGACTTTACCATTTTGAAATTTCATAATTTCCTCTCAGTAAAAATACCTGTAATGGAACAATATTAGAAGAACATTTATTCTAAGGCATTGCCAAAATTTGTTATTATCCTTTTTACAGGGTAACACAATTTCTTTATATTTACTGACTTCAGTAGTGTCTTGTATTTGAAAAGCATTGCTTCACAGCTTCAGAACAGCAGATTCACTGAAGCTGAACGTGCAGGTCTGATTGGAAAGCAGACTTCTACTGCTGTGAGCAGTTGGACCAGGGTTCTGTATGGCCCACCCACCATGCATATTGATTTGGCTAAAACCCACCCATGTAAAATGTCACTGCAGCTGCAAATGCCTCCCCATCAAAACAAAGGTCCTGGATTCAATCTTGCTCTGACTCTGTCAAGTTTGCAAGTCAAAAGAGGGTTTCTCTAATGTCACTTTTGAAAGCTCACTTTCGTAAGCTCACTTTCACATCCACACTCAAACCCTGCCTTTATTTCTTCCTTCCTAATCACCAGCACCAGGCTGCATGATTAGCAAGTGAATGACAGTTCAGGACCCACTGCAAAGCCCAAAGTGTGAGCTCGTTTGATGATCACGCCCTTCAACTGAACCTGCAGAAGAGACAGGGTAATCCATCCACTTCTCCATGGTAATTTTGACTTTGTAGGGCTCTGAGCATAAAACTGTATTGTGGAGTCTAATGGGGATTGTGTTGACAGAGGGGAAAACAACTCTCTAGAATATGCATTTGTCAAACTTTCAAGTTAAACACAAGTATCCACATTTGCAGATCCCTTTCTCTGAACTTAGGCATCCCTAGCAAGCTGCAGTATTCTGGAGCTTTACAGGTTTGGGAAGTGGAAATGCCTATGCAATGCACAAAGAACCACCCAGTTGTTCCCAACATACAGTTTAGCCTCCAAAGCAATACCATGAATCCACAGCTTATTTCTAACAAACCAAAAGCTAGAATAAAAAGTTTCAAGTGGTCTTGGCCACAGTAGTGATCTTGTTTCACAGAGAAGCAGATGTATTTCAAATATACGTGTTTGTAATATTAATTCTGTCCATTCCTAATATTTGGTATATTAGATATGCTCTGGGATGCTTGATTTTAACTGTTAGTGCCTTATGGAAGGTTTCATATATAGGAATTGAAACATACAGGTTCAATGACATCTAATGACAGAACTGAGATACAGCTGCCAAGTCAAAACTGAATTCAGCATTTCACACTCATGCACGTGGTCAGCTCACTTTAATGTGAGATATGTCTGTAACTCATTTTCAACTGAACTGAAAGCCTACCCTGCTTCATAAATCAGATTATAGTTTCTCTGTGAAGTAGAAATTAATTATTAAACGTGGCTCCAATCTTAATTTTAAGTATCTATTAGTACACAGCTATATCCTGGACTTGGTACGACTGAAAAGGCTTTTCTTGTCTTAACATCTAGAAAAGATTATTAATGTCCTATACCTCTGGTCCTGTGGTATTGATTTGCTGCCCCACTTAACAGGAATATGTTGCTAACGTAAGTGACTTATTTCTATCCCTTTCTTTATTGCATTGTCCTCTAAGTGAAGACATCTGGCTACCCTATACTGAAAATTATCTTGCTTCCATTAACAAGATGGCAAAAAATAATATAGTATTTCATGCTTCGACATTTCAAGTAAACCTTTGCATTTTGTTCATTGGCACACAAAGAATATTTATTCAGATAACCACAAGGCCATATATAATAAATGGATAATGTGACTTTTAGCAGTAACTTTTTTCTATCATGAATTTTGCTTTGATACTTGTCTTCTGTTTCATTTAGAATTCCCAGCCCTTCATTATTAAATTATAGCCTACAAACTATTAAAATTTACCAATTAGAACTGACAGATACTTTTTTTCAAAGTGAAGAGTTAAGTGTTGATTTATTGCAAAAAATATTCACATCCTTCGTTCACAACCAGCATCTGCCCAGCTCACTCTCAGTAGCTGCTGGGTTTACCAGCCCAGGCTCCCCCATGACTGCAGGTACTGTGAGGTGTCAGTGTAATGCACTTGTCAAAAAGACAAATGCAACTTTAGGATGTATCCAGGAAGGTATTTCCAAATGCAAAGAACTGACCCCACTGCACAAGGAGTTCGTATCACCTCCTTTGCAATCATCTGAATAATTCTGCTCCTCAGAATCAAGAACAAAAAGGTGCAAAGAACGACAGCTGAGACAGAAGGGATGAGGGGTGAAAGCAAGACAAATAGGGATGAACACTTAAACATGGAAAAACAGAGAAAAAAATTCTCTGCTAGAGATGGTTGTTGGCACTAAAGCCAAAAGTATAAATGGGATAATGTAAGTAGAAGATTTCTAATCATAAGAGCAAAGTTGTTCTAGAGGAGGCTTTCATAAGAGCAGTGCAACAAAAGAAAGTCCAACTGCCTGCAAGATGGAACTCAATATAAAGGTACAGGATTATGTGATTTGAGCACCAGGAACAACTGGGGTTTGACTTCCTGCTTGTTTTCATTGTGAATTAACGATGCAACAATCAGACTTTTACTTGAGCTGTATTATCAATAACAATGTGTAATTTTCTGGTTTGTGTATTGCTAGAGCTCAGGTCATCTTCCAAAATCCCCAATGAAAATGCAGTTGAGTGCAAAGGCAGCTAACAAGCTGGCGAGTTTGAAAATGTAGTAGAAGTGGAAAGTGTTGAAAAGAAATGAGGTGGAAAGTGACTGGATCACAGTCCAGTCCACATCCAGGTCCAAACATGTCTGGCAAAAAAAAGGTGTCAAACCACAGCAAAGCAAAATCCTGAGATGGCTCCTAATGTTAAGTGTGCAAAGAAAACTATCTTCACACATAACCAAGAAGGAAGACTGAGAGTCTTCCAGAGGAACTATCCCTGAACAGGGTTGAGCAGGAGGGAGATCCCTGGTCACAAAACACCCATCTGCAGATGAAGCGCCCTAGTGAAGTCAGGTACCTGAGAGGGAGAAAGTGAGGTAAAGGAAATGTGAAATTAGATTTGCTTCTACAAATAAGCATAGGTTTTCAGTCTGAGGGAGGATGGAAGAGTTTTAAGATCTAGATCATTGCTGGTGGCTCTGTATCTTGGGTAACAGCACTGTCACCTAAACACAAGCGGGGTTTGAAGAACAAGCATGTGGTAACTCTGAAAAAGAATCAGCACCTGTATTTACCTTCCAAATTTACAGCTGAATATTTTGAAATCCTGAAGGTGACCCATTAAAATCCTTCTAGTTCTAACCTTATTTCCATAACAAGATTCTTTTGAAATGTTCTGAAACCTAGAGGCAAGTGACTAAATACATTTCAGTACAATTTAGAAGCTGGTTGCATTACTCTACATTCCTACCTATAACATAGTTATTATATTAAATAATATTTTTATCACTTTTTAAAGTATAATTTTTAAGTGAAAGATGACACAAATCAATATTCTTTTCAGTGTGGCACAGAAGGCTAAACTAGCTAAATTCATGTTCAAAGTAGAGATGGACAAGGCGCTGCTTCTCTCATTGTATGGAAAATGAGAAAGTTTGCCACTGAGATCATGTTGTTTATCAGCCACTGCAATGTGGTAGCAGGAGAATTAGGAGGGGTGTATTGGTGTGACAGCCTCATGGTGGTGATCACCATCAGCTGCCACTGTCAATTACACCAAAAATTCAAAAGTGAATTAGAGAGCAGATGCTTCTCTCTCCTTATTCCTGTGATGAACCTTCATGTGCACCTCAGTATCAAATTAAAGGAGCCAGTTTTGAAATGAAAGGAGCCAGATTCTTTCACATATCCATAGCATTTTGTTCTCTCCAGAAAACAATGTCTGATGTTAGTCTCTGTGTTTCATGCAAATGGAAAAGCCTTTTTCTAGAGGAAGGTCACTTCTGCAGACATGTCCATGCAAGAGATAAAAGTTTCCTCTTGCTTCAGACAGGTATTGCAGTCCATCCAACAACTACAGTCAGAGCAATCTTCTAGGTCAGTCAAATCTTGGCAAAATTGCCAGCTATGAACTCATTGGTAATTAATTATTTTGAGACAGACTATTAGAAAAAAAGAGAATCCATACATAAAATCTCCTTCTTACACCAGGCGTGAATTTTGTAACTAAAAGTGACAATCCTCATACTCCACAAAATGTGAACAGAGGTAATAAATCCAGTATTAAATAATTTCACTATGCCTTTGGCTATACAACGGTTTCAACTGGATTTCTTTTCCACATTATAACCAGTCACTGATACGTGTTCTTTAGATCCATAATGATGGCAAGAATTTAAATTTAGGAAATATAAGGAGTAGTTCTTCATGACACTTTTTTTGACCAGAAGAACACCAGAAGGAAACTTATCTTGCATTTCACTGTGACAATGTTTTCCTATCATTTCGCTCAAATTATCATTCGTGTACAGTATTTATTTTTAATTTAAAATTAAAACGCTGAATAATTAAGTACCATAGAGAATACTGATGTGTGGAACAAAGTGGGACAAATAGACTCTGTCTACAAGATTTCTATGATCCTCTCTCCATTAACATAAGCATGAGTTCTACTGGGTATTTACATATTAGATTTGGCAAGCAATAATACAATGAGAAGTAATTTCTGCATTAATATTTTTCTTTCAAATAAGACAAGTTCCTGAACTTGTCAAACATAAATGCAAAATTATGAAAAACAATCCTAACCAAAAACTCTTGTTATTAAAATGCATGGCAACCAATTATTGATCTGATACTATTCTGCATAAAGAAGACATGCTTGACTGAACAGAAATATTTTTAAATCATTAATATACATGTGTTTATTTTACTGAGTCTAAATTGGAAGTGGTAGATAATTCTTATTGTCTAACGAATTAGGAAGTGTGACAATACTGCTGTACAGCGCTGATGTATGATATCTTTCTCCTTAAACTTATTAATTTCTGTCAAATTAAAACTAAAACACCACTGGAAACCTTGAACAGCCACAGTATGAAAATCAAATGTGTATTGCTATTAGAAAAGCCATAGTACCTTAGATTGCTCCAGGCAAACACACAGAGATACAATACTAAACACTGTCTTTGTATAAGAAAGGAAAGGAAAAAATCTCTTATGGGACGTGCTGCCAGTTGAAGCTGAAGCCCTGTCAAAACTGCAGTTCTGTGGGAACACGGTGAAATCGAAAATCTTTCTGCAGCTGGGGTTTCTCTTCCCTTCAGTTTTCCACTTAAAACAAAAACCTAAGTGAAATTCAGTTCACTGCAGATTTGCGAATGCATCATTTCACTCTAAGGACAGATTAATAATTTCTGAACTTATTTCAACTGAATTTCATGGCAAAGATATCCCGTAATTTTACACCTCCCCACAATGACCTTTATATTGTACTTATTTCACAAAATATCACTGGTAACGTTTTTTCCATTCCAACAAGCTTCAGGATACATATATCTTGATATTACTTTGGAATTACTGTGGTGTGGAGTGCTCTGTAAATAATCAATGACATGTAGCTCGTTCACTGTAAAATTCTGAGGAGCATAGTACTGAAGACTGTTCATCTTTAATGCATTTTTACAAGTCAGAGTTAACCTTTATGGAAGGTACAAGCTCGTTTAGATGAATTCCTAAATCAGACCTACTAATCTAACTCTGGATAATCACAAATGTATAATGTAACAATAGCAACGTACCTGCTGCACCGTGTGACTTCCCCACAGAAAGTGCTGAGGCAGAACAACTCATCTCCATAGCCTGAACACCCCAAAAATTATTTCATAATTTCTCTAAAAGCAGGTTCTGACACACGTGGCACGTTTTCTTTCAGTTATTCATGGAAGCAAAGTAGCAAATACTGCTGTCACATCTCAAAGTTTTTCTAAGTTTATATCCCACTGCCAGAACACACAAAGCACCCAAATGGTACGTGATGCACACAGAAGCATCACATAGTTAAACAAATCCCCCAGAGCCTTCTTTTCCAGAGAATATTAACACATTGATACATTCCCTGCATATAGATATCCTATCTGATAATGCAGTATTACATTAATGGAAAAAGATCCCAACATTCAGACTCCTGAGCATCCTGGAAGAAGAATTACCACCTCGGAGTAGTTGTTGTATAGCACTGCAGGTTACAGTGAGAAAAGATAGGACCATTGCATCTTCTAAAAGGTAAAATACACTCTTAGATATGGTGGTGATCCAGGGGCCAGCTGGCTGAAGTACCATCCACTGTCTCCATGAGCCCTTGACCTCCAAGCCTTCCCTCTGCCAGCGTTCGGTGCTGCTCTGGAGAACACGAGCAGTGAGGACCCTACAGAAAACATATTGGTTATGTCATTCCTTAACTCCTGCTTTAACACCTCTTTTTGGCAAAGTATTTATAGCTGTAGACCTGGCTGCTCTTTGCAGTCAGGCCTCTTACCCTTCACTGTGCCGTGTTCCTGCTCTGTGGGTGCTGGGTGTGGGATATTGTGCTGCTGTCATCCACTGCTCCTCACCAAGCTTCCTGTTGCCAAAGGCTCTCCTGGCAGGGGCAAATTGCTCTGGAATTGCACTTGCTGTTCTTCTGCTGAGGTGTTTTATTGCTTTTGTAGATATTGATCTGCTTTTGGAGTTGCTGGAACCAAACATCTTTCCATGAAAATGTCCAAGAGAAGAATTTCTTCAGGAATGATAAATTCCAAAACCCTTCTCCGACAAACTTCCCCTAAGCCATGGTTTTTAGAAGCAGAGGAATGATTCATATGGAACAGGCTACCAATAAAGACTGGAACAAGCAATAGTTGCTCACTGTAACATGCTATGAAAAGGGATATTCAGAGTTCTAAACCAATATCTTCACAGCCTGGAGCCTGTAGGCTATCTCTGGGACCGGTATCTCCCATCTGCTCTCTGACAGGAAAGCTCTATTAGAGTAGAGGTGTGACAGGCAGTACAGTGATTGTGTTATTTTGGTGAAGTCACTTTGCCATGTCAAACATAAAATCAGATTTCCCTGAAAGCTTCTCACTAGATCTGAGCACAATTTTCTAACTTTCAGTTTAACAGGAGCCTCAATGCCATAGGAAATACCACTTTGAAGGGAATTGCTTCATTTCATTTATCCAACAAGACTATACAGTGCTTTTCCTGCTGTTTACTCAATAGAATATACTTTTGAATTTGGCAAATACAGTTCCTTCAAACTACATCAAAACTCTGTAACAAATACAAACTAATGAACAAAAAAAGAGCTGACGCAAACACATCACACAGTTCTGAGGATTTGGGTAAACAATTGCCCAAATTCTTTGCTTCCCTTCTCCCCTGCACAGTTATTCTTTCACCTTTATTACCTTCTACTGCTTGATGAGAAAAGCAAGTGTTTTATTTGTGTTGTGGTAGCACGTAAGAGCTCATCTCATAAACGGACCCCACAGTTTTATGTTATATAAACCTCACAGTAACACAACATTATTTCTACAAATGAACACAGTTAAAATTTTAACAATTGTTCTGACATTGATCTACTCCTTCATCTCAATCTTTCCCATCACTGAAAATTGACTAGGATATAAACATGCAAAAGCAGAAATAAATATTTTTAATAGGTCAGATCTCTATGAATTGGAGTAGCTTGGAGGAGGTCAATAGAGCTGTACTGATTTACAGCAGCTGAATATGCATCTACCATTGCATACTGGCCCCATATGTATGTTTGGGAAGAAAAATTGCTACAAAAAAAAAATCAGCAATACTTTTATAATGTTTTACATTAATCCCTAATGTAAGCAGCTCAATAAATGTTTTGAACCTCTACTGTAAGAACATAATGAATTGTGAAAATTGTGATGTTCTCTGACGTTGTAAGTTGAGTGCTCTTAATGAATCAACTTTATAATGAATCCTTTCAGATACTGATGAAAATGGTTCACTTACTAAGAAACTTAGCTTGATTTTGAAATTAATGTGGTAATTTAAAAATACTTGGGTAAAAAAAGGTTTAATGACAACTGAAACCTGAAAAGTATAAAAGATGGAGGTTCAATGAATAACGCATTTGCTCCTTCTGCTCTCCAGGTTTAGCTAATGGCTAAACAAGTGCTGTTTTCCGGGACTATTATCCCATAACAAATTGGTCGAGTTCAGCTCCTCATATGGTGGACAGAAAAACTACATAAAACCCCCAAATAAACTCTGGCTGCGATGAAAGTGGTGGCAGAGCTCATTATTTCCCATGTTCTCAGCTTGCCTCCAATCTTCACAAACTAACTATAATGACAAAAATTGAGCAACAGAAATGGTGGTAAACTGTGGACCGCCAGTTCTCTGTTATCTCATATCCTAGAGTCACACAAAACTGCAGTACTCACACTTGATGTCTAAAATTATCAGCATTAAGGGCACATTCCTGATACAATGTGAGAGATGAGGACAAGCAAAGGATTATTTTCAGAGGTTTGGATTTGGTCATCAGTGAAAACCTGTTCACATGACCACCAACAATCTAATCTTATTTTCTCAACACATTAGGAAATGATTCATTATCTAATCTTATTTACATCATGGGCATCCAAGTCATTCTCTTACTCTCTTTTTTAATCCTTAAATCCCAGCTAAATGGATTATGCCAGTACAATTTGTGTTTAGAAATCCTACCTCTGATTGCCTTCTGGGTAAAAATAAATACCATCATATGTATTCAGTCTAAACACTGGAGCCAAGTCCCCATGTAGGCTAAATTAGCAGAGCTTGATCAGATGTATAGCAAGTTGCATCCATTTTATTTTTTTACAGCTATTGAAATATTGGCTGTTATTGTAGGCAGGGACAAATTCAGGGCTCCTCAGACGTTTTCTCTACCACCTGAATGTGCTTAAGCGTCATATTCCAACACTTTGTCCATAACTATTAAATATCTATCACTATTAAACATCTTTAACTATTAAATAAACATTAAAAATAGCTCTCAATGACACCTTGTTGGTACCCAGGTTAAAATAAAGGCAGAATGTGCAGTCTGACCAGCAGAAAGGAGTAAAAGAAGACCTGAGATGGATAGTGCAAAACTTTACATGTACTTTTTTTCTACTTTTTTAAAGTGGCCAAATTATCCAAACAACCTGGAACATTTCAAGTCAAAAGGCATCCTTTTTCCTGAAAATCTTTGTAGTAGTTTTGTTCTCAGAGGACACAAAATATTTTTTCAAAATACAATGTCTAGTTACAATACGAATCTCCCAGGAATTCTGGCCCTTGTTTTTAGGCCTTGTAAATCCTCTTCATACCTTTCTGGCTGCACTTGTTTACAAGGATTCATGCGAAATGTCGAAGTCACATTTTTTTATGGATAAGCATAGGAGGCAAACTGGTTTAACGATGTGTGGCTGCTCCAGAAACCACCTCTGTCCATCCCTCCAGCTTACCTAAACCCAGGCAGGACTCCTGACCAGGTCTCAGGATTTGGTCATTAGCAACTGAAGTCTAATTGCTGCATAAAAGCATTGCTCCTGCTTCCGGTAAAACAGGATTAAAATGGGTTTGTCATTTGAGCCCTTTATTTTGTTATATGGTCTCTATGGCTGTGGTTTCCAGTGCACTCAGCATTTACAGGGAACCTGTCATCAGTGAGAAACTGAGGCAAAGATAAATTACATGACTTGCCCTGAAACTGAACTCAATTGAACTCAAACTGAACTCAAATTTTCTAAGTCCCAACCTGACAACTACTGGAATCATCTGTCACTAAAATAATAAGAAATTTAGAAGAAAATGGTATGCTTTACCCATCCTCCTCTGTACTTATGTAGTATGGTGTTTGGATTCTGTTGCTTTAGTCTGGGTAGGTCTTATATATTTTTAATAACAAAAGTGTCTTGATTTATGATAAGGTTTATAATTCTAAATCTGTCTAAATATAAGGTTGCATGAAATCCAAAGACAATTGCATGACAAAATATTTGAGGGAAAAACATAAGGCTTGGCTTTTTCCAGAAAATAGGATCATCCATATTTATCTGGACAGAAATTTTGTCCAAATTACTCATGAGTTGGGGGTGTTGTTGGTTTACTTGTTATGGGTGTGTTTTCTTTTGGGTATTTTAGGAAAAATATGAGTTTTTACCTATGAGAAAATCAGACCGGCACTTTAGTCAGGACTTTTAACTTTCCCTATGTCCCTACTCTGCTATCCTTAGACTGTCGCTTTTAAGAATTTTCTCTGCATTTATTAAATAATACAACTAACGCTAAAATAGGGCTGATCATTGAAACTCTGAAAGATTTATCTGTTTATAGAATAGCTTTGATAGCACTAATGGAAATTCCAAGGAAGTCATCCAGGTTTTCAAGAAAAAAATTCACTGATTAGTGTCAATATCCTCACTTCCTATTGCAATGTCCTCTACTTTTCACAGAAAACTAACACATACACAATAAATAATGCTGGTACTAACAGAAGTGCACTAAACTAAAAATAGATGAGTTAGTAATTAAGTAGTTAACATGAAGTGGAAAAAACCCTGGGTGTGTTTGGCTGATCCAGCTCATACTCTCTCAGTTCAACAGGCAGCAGCAGTTGGTAAGATGCTAGTACATATTAAGAAAGAGGTATATCTGTAACAAAGCCAATAAATTTACATCTTTACTATGTAAGACCCTGTGGTGGTAGACCAAATTTGGAATATAATGTCCGATTTTGGTCATGAGAGTGGAAGACAGATGTAAATAAAATGGAGAAAGTACAGCAGAGGGCAACCAACATGATTAATGTACTGAAGAATGCTAGCACAGTAGCTGAGAGAATGATGAAATGGGAATTATTTAGCCTCAAGGAAAGGTGATTAGGAGGTGAACTGACTGAAATATTTAAACTACCTATGGGTTATTATAAAATTAAGCTTGAAGATGAATTTGAAGTTTTTTGACAGACCAGAAATAAGGGGGTCAGGATTAAATACACATTAAATAAATGACCTCACAAGCCAGTGGGATGCACAAGTTGGCTGCATGAGATGCCAACATTTGGAAACTGCAGTACAGTCTTTGTGCTACAACGTGTAGGTACAAGGGTCTTTGAACAACCTGACATAACTGGTAGGAGCTGAAGGTTTGACCATTGACAGCATCAGCAGCAAACTCCTTTCTGGGCAGTGAGATGGCTCAGCCCACATTGTATCCATGTGGAGATGGGGCTGCCTGCCTCTTCCATACCTGCACAGTGGCTAAATGCCTGGATCCCAAATGGACCTGTCTGTTCCTTGCCAACAGGACTGATTTATGAGGCAGCATGTTCAGCACCATCTTTGGATGTCATGCTCTGAACCTGAGGGTGGAATTCATCACACCTACCCTTGGCCACCTAAGGTAAGGCAAGGTGAGCTGGTCACTTCAGCTCTCACCACAGGCACAGTAGAGAGGAAGAGATGATGCCAGTGCGGTGCTTCAGGTCCATTCTAAGGCATGTGCCTAAGATAGGTAACATTAATTGATCTCTAGGGGTGTCTTTCTCCTTCCATTGTCTCTGCTGGCAGCCTCACATGGAACCAGGCTGGAATCCCAGTGTAGGTACCTTCTTGGCAACCATTGCCACGATGCCTCTGAGCTCATGTGAAGACTGCAGTCCATGAGCACACAGAAAAAACAGAGATTACTGAGAAATGGGGGCCAGGTTTGAGACAGGTAGATGGCATTGAAAACAAGATTTAAGTCCCCAGGGTGAAGAGAGGGAGATGATGAGAAGAGGTAAAGAGTTCAAGCTCACTTATAGTCATTCAAGAATCTGGGAGTTAAGCAAAAATTTTTGATGAACAAACAGTTCAGTTTGTCACTGATGGATGAAGGCTCTGAATCTGCATTGAGGCAGTCCTGACATGGTACTTAAACAATGCAGACTAAGAAAAATAAACTGTACCTGAACAAAGAAAGGAAGAGGACACATTGGCTATTAACAGTGAAATATGATGTTTTTAATTAGCAAATGCTAATTGTAGGACTGGATATACAGTGGAATGGAAACATGGAATCTCAGGTGAAAGTAGGTGATAGCAAAATACTATTAATCTGAAAAGGTATAATGAGAAAAACAAAGTAAGAGAAAATGGAAAGGCTGATTGTTCCTTCCAGCAAGAAAATGTTATTATCAATAAAAAAATTAAGTGGAGCCTATTTTTTCTGTACTGGAACAAATTTTATACAGTATGCATAATGCTTGAATTATATTTTTTGCATTAAGAAGTCTAAAAATGGATAATATTAATTTCCAAAATAATATAGACTTGCGTAAATCATGGAAATCCAGTAATACAGCAAAAAACCCCTGTAGATTCCACAGCAGTGATATAAGCAGGATGGAAAAGGAGAAGGGGAGCATGGGCAGAAAGTACTAGAAAGATAGTTATATATATAAGTAAATTATCAAAACAGAATATAAATATGTATATAGATCTAAAGATAAAAAAATGTATCAAGCAGGATTATCAAGTTTCACACTTTTAAGACTACATTAGCAATAATTGCGGGGTGGCTGGGGAACAGTAATAAAAACCTACTTTCTGGTGGACTCTATTTCAGAGTCTGTTGGGTTTATATACCACCTGCGTGAGATGCAAGAGGATCATAATTGTCCTGGACTTTGTTTCCAAAAAATGAACAAAGCTGAGCAATAAAATTCACAATTAGAATTCAGTGGTCATAACATTAGATCTGAAATATTTGTAAGGAAAAGGCAGTGACATCACATAACGCTGTTATTACAGTCAGACTCTAAAAGAACATAGAACAAATTTTAAAAATGTCTTGAACAAAGTGTTTGACAGAAAAGAGATTATGGTGTACTGGTAAATATTTAAGAGCAGATAAAGATGATAAAATCAAAATTAATTCCATCAGAGCCCACCAGATTGCAGCTGAAGAGTTTGGAAGCTGCACACAGTTTTGCTGAAGCATAAAATCACAGATAAACAGGAGTAGTCACAAATACTGGGGAAAAACATTAACATTAGTGTCTGCGCCATACCCAATCTATTGATTTTTTTTTTAAGGTAGCATAAAATGGTTTGATTTTACTGGGTGGAAACATAAACTGAATGTGAAGAGAAATTGCAGATATTGGGACTATTTACACTAAAAAGAGATTGAAAGGTTATGATAAAAGTCAAAAAAACCGTTTAACAGCCCTGCTCAGTTCTTTGTGATTGTGTTTGTCCTTCCAGAAGTACAAGGAAAACACAATGAGACTGAACAGTTGCAAATTCAAAAACATTAACTTGATAACTCTGGTGCTGCTGCTGCACCAAGACTGAAGATAACACTGCAGTAAATAGGCAGTATACACAAGGTAATTCTTTTTTTTCTTCTTTTAAATGGTTTTGAAGCACTTTGCTTCAGAGTCTGCACCAACCTGCACCTACCAGGACTGGCAGGAAAGGACAACCAGCCACAGTTAACCCCAAACTGCACCTCTGCCTGAAGGAACTGGCACTGATTGTTGTTCATGGACTGGACAGTGCAAATCCATGTGAGTCAAATTGGACAGTTCCTATTTTTCTCATTTGTGTGTGTGTGTGTGTTTTTAGAAGAGAATAAATGATAGTTTAGAGAAGAATGAAAGAATCCATCCATATTGCAAGTAGCAAAATTGCACATATGCGTGTGTTTGTACAATGTATATACATTTAAGGAACACTCAGGTTTTGCTGTGGAAACATAATTATTATGAACTTAAATACATCTAGACAGAAAGATATGACTCCCATCCTTACTTTCACCTTCCAGTCAGAGAAGAAGGATGATGAACTGTCTCCTTTTAACAGCTCCAGAAAAATGGCAGCATGTTTCTACTCACACTCTGACAGGAAAGGACTTGGCTGCTTGAAAAAATAGTGGTTGCCAACTGTGCTCTGAATAAAACTAGAGTTGGGCTAATAAAACCAGCAGTCCAAGTGCAAGATAGAAAATGAAGCCTTGACAATGTCATATAAGGAGAGGCTAAAAATTATTTCATATTTTTTATCAAAACTGAAATCTGAATATGTTAGGTGTCTGCAAAGAGTGGAGGCTAATAATGGGGCAAAAACAAAGACTCATGCTTGGGTGAACTCTGGGACAGTCTCCCTCTTTCATCTTTCACAGGACCGAATGTGATCAAGGTGTTGATGCAGCAACAGTTCTCTGTTCCTCAGCCCAATTGCTCCATGCCTTTGGAGGAGCACATGAGGGGAGGGTTGATACTGGAGACATCACATGAAATGCTGCTGACTTGAAAGGTTGTGCAGCTCATTCACAAAGACAGGGATGCAGGGAGGTTGGAGGGCCTTGGGTCCATGGGCTGAGTGTGTTCCAAGCTGTGTGTGAGGCTGTGGGCATGAGTGCACTCTTGGTTATTCATATCTACATCACCTTGCATGTGATGTGATAACAGCTACCAGCCTCAGAGCTCCTGCACTGGGCCCAAGGGAGCATGCTGTGGTTGGTTAAAGGATAAAATGGGATGTGAGGTTTGGGGATTCTCCACCCTTCTATGCCATTCACCTACAGCATGATGGGAAAGATGCCAGCTATAAACACTGTGCCTCAGTTTCCTGCTTACAAATGAGGCCAGCAAAGCATTTCTGTTGTGTACAGTAGGATAACCCTCCTCATTACAGCCTAGAGCATGCTTTGATATCTCAGGTAGGTAAACACAGATGAACTGCAGAGCATTATCAGTCTTAAAATGGCAGAGAAGAATTTGGGCTGTTACAAGGCCTTAACCTTTTTCTCCCACTTTGCTCTCCACTCAGAATGCCCCAAACACATGCTGAGGAAATAACTCTGTGATGGCAGCTAAGGAAGGGCCAGTGGGTACTGAAGTGTGGCTTTGTCAGTTTAATAAGCTGCTGCTCTTGCAAAAATGGCTGCAGTCTCTAAACTTAACCCCTGAGAACTTCAATTATTTTATCTACCAATCTTTTGGATTACTGACACCCTCTAAGGGAAAAGCTGTTGTCTTAGATTAGCCAAAACAGCTACAATGCTGTCTTCCTTAGAGACGGAGGATGACTTAGCTGTCTTATCCTTGGAAAATCTATATAATCCGAAGATTAATCCAGAAGACCCTGATCTCTTTGCAGCAAAAGGCCATTCCTAACAAACTGCTTTCTCTCTAGCAAAGCTAGCTCTTCACTTTCTC
The DNA here is from genome assembly GCA_013398175.1 of Climacteris rufus. Taxonomy (NCBI): domain Eukaryota; kingdom Metazoa; phylum Chordata; class Aves; order Passeriformes; family Climacteridae; genus Climacteris; species Climacteris rufus. Next base: position 828,145 of record VZRZ01003105.1, read on the forward strand.
TTTCAGCCTAGAGTAAAAAGAGCTGTAATTGTCCTAATAAAAGCATTTTAGTGTCATGGATAGCAACTGTCATAATACAATTTCTTGCCTAGATAAAATTTATCCAGAGAATAAAATGGTTCCTACATTCCTTGCTATGGAAAAAAACAGAGTTAATTGCTGTCAGTTAAATGAAAGCACGGAGGAAACTAGATGAACAGCTTTCTCTTGGATCTCCTACAGGTATCTTAGGCTACAAAATACTTGGTACTGTATGTGTGTTGACTTTAAAATCATTGTGGGATACAAAATAATGCACATTGCCTCTCTGAGCTGCTTCATTAGCCTGATTTACCTCCAAGGTTCCTGTTTCAGGCAAGTCTGCTAGTCTTGCATACAAAAGGATCAGCCACAGTACTCTGCAGCGTGAGCCGAGCCTTTTGTCCTCCCAGTAAGAGGGAATAAAGAAAAGTACAAAACAAAAACAAACCTTCCCTGCAAAAGTAGCCTGTCAAATTAGCAGGGCATTTCAAATACAAAGATCTTCAAATCCTCACTTTTGCTCTATTTTAGAGACAGAGAAGAAAAACCTCATTTAGCAACAAAACACAGTCCTTGACACACGGCTTTTAAAATAACTAATCGATCAATCTCTCCCTCCCTCTGTCCGTCTTTTAAGAGAGAAGATTGAATGTAGGTTGAAAAGAAATGTCCAAGAAAGCTGATCTGTGTGACAAAGCAAAAGGCAGATCTAAAGCAAACAGTAAAAGCTGAAAATGTCCCTGTTCCTTCGAAAAATGTAGGAAAAGAGGCAGAGTCCTGGGGCAGGGTGTGGGAGCTCCACGGGTTGCTGAGGTCCACTGCAAATGAAGCCACATAAGGTATCTCACCTGCTCCTACCAGTGACTGTGGGACATTTTGGAGTGTGACCTTTTGAAATGTACATAAAATACCGTAGATCGTCTCCTCTCCTGAGGGCATCTGTAGCATGAAACTGAAGGTGGCCTCACAGTTGGCAGAAAGTGTGTGGGGCTTTCTGTTTACATTTATTTGTGTACAGACACTGGCTTGTTTGCTGCTTTTTCTAAATTACTGCCCTCTGCATTTCCTTCATTTTACATGCACTGCTGTTAAATCACTTTTTCTGATAAATATGGAAACTTGATGAGTTGAAAAAATCCTTCCATGTCAATTCTGCAGTTCATATTCATGCTGAGATTGTATCTAATTTTGAAAATCTTCACACTTGTGCCCTGCCATCATGTGTAATCTTTTATGCATGGCTACCTCCACTGCTGCCGAAGCAGTTGCTATGCGACAGATGAACCTGCTCCGTGGGGCCCTGACATTAGTAAAAGCAAATTGACCACAGGAGCACTAATCTAGCATGAAAAGCAGTTGGTGCCGTGCATTTCCTAGAGAAGGATTACCTAATCAACAAGCAAAACCTCCTTTTAAACGTGAGCTGAATTACCTGGGTCTGGATTTCCCTGTTTCGCACCTTTTTGCTACACCAAATCATCCTGAAGAGTGAAGTCCGCAAAGGTGCATTACTCAAGAGGAACAGGGACTCACCTCAGATCAGATTCTTCAGCTCTCACTCTGGCCTGCTGGCAAATTTGTCATCTGGGCTGATAGCTCCTGTAACTTGCTTCTCCAAGGTTACCAAAAACTGGTAATGAAGACAAATAAAGACGAAAGATGGTCAGACTACAATGAATGTCACCCTCTTATCACCTCAACGATAAGCCACATGAACTTTAAGTGTCAAAAAAGGGTTAGATGTGAAAGTGGTCACCTAATCCATATGGAAACCAGGGCATAATGCCTTCTGCTCAAAAAGCACCACAGCACACTGCTGCCTTTCTTGGAGAAAGTGATCTCAGGGGAATTATACTTTGCCAGCCGGATCACTACTAACATCGTTATTAGTGATTTAACCCTGCAAGTACTGAGCAATTTTCTTTGAATCCATCACCAAACATATGATTATATTAGAGAAAATGAGTCCTGACTCACATAAAGGTTCAGCTGACCTCTATCTGGATGTTTCTGAGGAGGATAAGGCTGATAATCTACTGTTTCCTCATAGAGGTAAAAAGGCTTTTTAACCCTTAGTTTGCCACTTGGGAAAAGTGACTTCAAAAGCCACTTCTGAAGAGGCAAAGGTTTTAGCATGTGAAATGTTTTCAGGAGAATTACAGACGCTCCTGGAGGATCCTTCCTGGTGGAAAATTTGGGGGATTCAAATTTGCCCAACTGAGGCATCTGCAACTTCACTATATCCCAGCGAGATGTGATTTTTTGCATTTTTTTTTTTGCCCTCCTGTTTTTTATTGCAGTGCACCAGAAAGAAATCCAACAATCCATCGTGCAATGTTCCAATGTGTTGGAGTCCTGCACCCAGATATTACAGAAACAGCATCTCAGGTCAAAGACCTGGGACTGCTACACCCAAGGTTAAAGTCATACTCTGACTGCACTTCAACTACAGCCCAGTTGTGCCAAGGGCTCAACATGTTTAGCTCTCAGTGTAGATCAGGTGAGAATCTGATTACATCTTCACGGGGATAATACTGAAAACTGTTGCATCATAAGCCTTAGAAAAGGATTTCAGATAGGAAAACAGGAATTACCTCTTACAAAATCTTAATCTCTTCCGTAACTATGCGTTTTCCTCAGCTTCTGAACACAACTACAATGAAACTTGCTGTCCTTAAATTAATCATTTCATTTAGTTCATCAAATGAGTTTTATTTCTAGTGCTGCTACTGCTTATGACTAAACTCTTGTTAAGGCTCATGGTACAAGGGTTACTGACTATTCACTGAGTGATGTAAAGGGACTTCGTGGTACAACTTCCATTAACCTTAATAGGATCCACACAGCTAAATCCCCACCCTGAATATTTAACCTCCACGGGCTCTGTCTCTTCTAGTCTGGATAAATTGCCTTGAAGAGGGAAATAAATAAATGCCTTTGGTGCAAAAATAAATGTTCTGCCTTTGGTGCAGTGCTCAAGCACATACAGCAGAAATTCAGCACACCTACCCCTGGTCTCAGGTGGGTCCTGCTCTCAGGTGGGTCCTGCCCCACAGCCCCACCACTGGCCCATGCACATCAGCACATGAGAATTCTCCATACCAGCTGAGCTGCTCTTCTGTGCAATGCTGTAACTCACAGCTTTTGTGCAGGACTGTCTCCTGCCACACACAAGGAGCCATCAGGTTCTGTGCTTGTAGGACTTTTACTTAGACCCATCACACATGAATCAAGATTGGATGTAGGAGCAGTGAGAGCCTGGGAGGTGAGAGTTCAGTTCATATTCATACAGGAGTTATTTAGTTCATAGCAAACCAGTGCTCCAGAACAGATCTCAGGGCATGAGCAGAAATCAACAAGTGGCAGTATCATGCACAGGATAAGTTCAGCAAAGGATTTCACGCTGTACTTTTTTGCCATGTACATTGACTGTGAAGCAACCTCGGTACCACAGAACCCCGAACTGGTGACTGGAACTTGCTCTCCCAAACGCTCTAGTTGTAGGCAAATCTTTGCTTCCCATGTCTAGGCCTCACAGAGGTTACCACGTGCTGTAAATCTGTTGCCACCTCAGAGCACTCATCCAGAAGAGGCTGAACAACTTTAGCTGGTAATACTGTGGAGCCTTTTAACTTGCTAGTGAAGGCAACAAACATCCCCTAAGAACCAGAGTAAATACTCCTAGTGTAAAGTCACTGCAAAACTGCTCCTCTGCCAGGTGGAGCTCCTGCTGTTTTCATGACGAGTTTAACTACATCTGTTGTTGCCCCAGGTTTAACTAGTTCTTCTTTTCCTGGTCTTGACTGGAGTATGTTCAGCAAACCTTTAGGATATGTTTTGGACCAAGAAGAAGAGCTGTGCAAGCCCAACTCCATGGGAGCCACCACCAGTTCCAGAAAGCCATAAGGGTGGTCCAGCACATCATTCACCTGAGCAAAGAAGTACTGCTGCATTGCAGGGTGCTCTAGTGGAGGTTCAGGGCTACACTGAGCTGCCATTTCCAGATTTGAGTGCACCATCTGGATGTAGGAGCCTGGGCAGGTGCTAGCTAAAGGCTTTCTTTGCTGTACTTCAATGCACAGAATAGACACATCCCCACTTGTCAGCCAGGCTCTCCAGGCTTCCCCCTTGTCACCCCACTGTCCTTTCCAGCACCTGTTTCAGCTTGACTTCTTTTTCCTTGAAGGTAAGTGATGAGAATTATACAGATGAGATTGTTGAGAACTCATCAGTGTTTTGTACAATGGTCTTAGTACTTCCCTCTTTCTCCTGGAAATACCTCCCTTAATGGATCCTGCAACTACATATGGGGCTTCTGCCCATTCATGTTAATTTAATCTTTCCCATTGTTCATCAGAGCTTTTTTTCTGCCCTAACAGCCACTTCTTTTTTTGGAGCAGTGACACAAATTATCATTAAGCAGGGCAATGCTCAAACCCTCAAGGGCTACAATTAGGTTTCAGGGTTCCGTGTGGGAGGACTGCACCAGAATACTATAATCCTTTCTTTATTCTTTAATGATCATTACACTCTCAATGTATTAATAAAACTAATTTCCTATCCTTCTGGATACGCAAGACAAAAGTAATTAAAACAAAAATTAAGAAGCTCTTGTTGTATGTAAAAACAACAAGGTCCAAATTCAGTTTTCAGGGAGGCTCCAACAGCTGGATTCTGTGCCGAAAAATGCCATTGAAAAATCCCATAGAATCACAGAATGGTCTGGGTTGGAAGGGACCTTAAAGGTCACCTGGTTTCAACCCTCCTGTCACAGGTAGGGACACCTTCCACTAGAATAGATTGCTCAAAGCCCCATCCAACCTGGCAGTGGGCACTTCCAGGGATGGGACATCCACAACTTCTCTGGGCAACCTTTTCCAGTGACTCACCACCCTCACAGGGAAGAATTTCTTCCCAATATCTAATATAAGTCACTACCTTTCAATTTAAAGCTATTGCCACTTGCTCTGTCACTGCATCCCTTGCCCAATGTCCTTCTCCAGCTCTCTTGTAGCCACTTTAGGCACTGGAAGCTGCTCCAAGATCTCCCTGGAGCTTTCTCTTCTCCAGACTGAACAATCCCAACTCTCTCAGCCTGTCTCCTTATAAGAGGTGCTCAAGCCCTCTGATGATCTTTGTGGCCTCCTCTGGACTCACTCCAGCAGGTCCATGTCCTTTTGTGACCTCTCTTATATTTTGGTGTCTCTGAGAGTTAAGTTTCTATCCCTTACTACATGGCTCCCAAGGACTGGGAGCAAGGCTGAGAACAGAAATGCATGAACTTCAAAGTCAAAGATGGGCGGAGAGGACTGTACTAAAAAATTTGAAGCCCAAACTTATATGTTTCCTGTGATGAAAACTAATTACAAAATCAGAATGCATTACCATAATTGTTTATATCTGTGTTTTAAGGAATTTGCTGTCTTCTGAATCTAATAAACGAAGGAACTGAAGCTTGACTGCTACAACAGTTTTTAATCTGTTTGGAAATTAGTCCAAACAATGAAGAAATGCTTTCCAGTACTACAAGAAAATGTTACAGTAAGGAAAGAAAATGGAAGGGAAAGAGAAACTTCTAAAAAAAAAAAAAAAAAAGAAACTAACAAAACGCTTAATTATTAATTGGGGATAATTAGGGGCAGAGTGTACCTGCTTTGCCTGGAGTGCAGGATGGGAAACAAGGACATAGGAAGCATTGCCTTTGGCTCTGTGACCCCACTCATCCCTGGCAGATGCCATACATTGCTTCCCAAGGAACCTGGGAGCCAGGGGCCCTTGTGCCCTGGGCAGGAGGAGTTGGCAGGTTACAGACAGGGTATTATGATCCCACCCCTCATAAAGACTTGTGAGCTCCACATTCTCCCCAAGGTACAGCTGCAAATGAATATGGTACACTCTTGGCAAGATAAATATCTGTCAAATATCACCATCTCTGTGTTTTCAGCCCTCTCAGCAAGGTAGTCTTCAAGCATCTGCTCATACCTCTGCAGCTGAGGCAGATTAATTCAAAGGATAAAACATCAGACAGAGAATAATTGCTTAAGAGCAGCCAAAGCAGACAGAGGTTTAGTATAACTATGTTTAGTGTTAGCACAGATCCTCCATCCTATTCTTTGCCATAAAAGAGAAATTAGTCTATTTCCCATATCTCTCACTTCTACAGATGTTCAACTCATCACATTGTGCACAGAGTTGTTAGAGCTGCCTAAGATTAAACAAGTTTTTGGTAAAGATTTCAAGGTAGGCAGTTTTCTGTCAGATGGGAAGGACTGTGTGGGAGGTTAATAATATCAGGCACACCCAATGAGAGCAGTCACGGCACAGAGGCCAATAAAAGCCCTAAAATCAACAGCACTTTTGAAATTCATCTCAACCTAATTTTTCACAGACATGGTCAGGAGGCTTTCATTTGCTTCCTCATGAGAACATGTTCATATCACCTGAGCTCAGCTAATTTCTGTAGTTCAGGGTCAGAAAAGTCTCCAAGATCTGAATGAGCAAAGAGAGTAAATAAATGGTGTTTTTATCCTATTCAGGACCTTCCAAGTGCACACAAAAATGCAGCAGTGGGGAGCAGCAGACCAGTTGTTAGTGTTGTTATCTGTGTTACATCTGTACAGGGCATCAAAACCCAGCTTTGGTTCCCATCTTTCAAAACTCCAAAGTATGCACAGATTCCAGCAGGAGCAAACCTGCTAATTTCATGGTGCATCTCACCTGCCTGAGTCTGAGTGTCACCGATCCCATGCATGGATCCTGTGGCTCTCAGTCCAATGTTTAGCACCCACTTAATTATCAGCACAGAGCAGTAAACTCAGTAACTCCACACTGTAATATTGCAGGGATGCAGAAGTGCTCCAGAAACACTCTGAACAGAAGCTCTCTCTCTGACTCAGAAACAAATCCTCTGACATTTTGTCTACAGAAGCCAGCTAAAAATATCCTTTTAATCATGATTTGGCCAGAATAATCCTTGGGAAGGGTGAAACTGTGAGTGTCCAAGCCTTGTTGTAGCATGAATATACCCAAACTCCAGCTGAGTGCCCAGCTGAGGCAGTGGTGGGTGCTGAAGGCAGAGCTCAGCTGGTTATCCAAAGTAAGGTACAGTGGGATGAATTTCTCACACTTCTCAGCCAATGCAAAGTCTGTCCCTCCTTTCTTTTTGAGGATGAAAGTAGCATTTGTGGCTTGCTGAAAAAAAAAAAAAAAAAAAAAAAAAAAAAAAAAAAAAGAAAGAAAGAAAAGAAGAAAGAAAATGAAGCTTGCTAGAGGACATTCTGTTTCTAATCTAGCTTGTGTGCATCTCCTACATGTTCCCAAAATTTCTTCAGCAATAGGTGTTTGTTGTACTCCTGTATGGAATCTCAAATAGTTTTATAACAGCATCTTCTTGGATGTCTCATTATTTCTAAAAACAGTGTTGTGTTAGAAGTGTTTGCTTCTTTCCTTTTTGTTTCAAGATTTCAAAAGGCAGCTGCTAGGGATCGATTTTCGTTTTTTAAAATACTCCACTCCTAAATAATACAGCATCATGTGCCTCTCAGATGGAGATCACATTTTGACTGTATGCTTAACTGAGCTGCTTTCCTTGGGAAAATATCACAGCTGGGATGTGACCTGCTTCTAGACTTTGATTTCATTTCTGCAAGAAAGCAGTCCACCACAGCTTGTTAGCCCTTTGAGCAGGATTTACGTATTACTGACTCAGGCCAAGCACAGTGTTAGCCCTCAATAATAATAATGAGTTGTGAAAGGAGTTCATAACTGGATGTGTGAGATAAAGAATATTTGAAGAGCAAAGGTTGACAATATTCTCAGGGATAATGGCATTATTTCAGAGGAATCTCTCTAAGCAGCATGTATGAGAGGAATTTGTCCCTCACAGACCACATTGCCAGCTTTCTTGCTGCCTGCACCTACTTCAGTTTCCCAGCCACTATCCAAATAGAATTTCTTCTTCAAATCCTTTGGAACCATAGACTTTCTGAAAACACAGACTCCCAGGAGGAGTTTAGCACACCAAATAAAATGAAGTAATTAAATATAATAAAGTAAAATAAAATATGAAGATAACAAAGCCAGAGACTGACTAGCAATACTTATGCAAGCCTTACTATTTGAAAAGTGCTACAGATTTTGTTGTACATTCTTCCTGCTAGGACAAGTACTTTGTAAGTAATCACAATTTTGCTGTCTCAGAGAACGTAATTTCAGCTGCTTCCTGCTCAATATAGTGAACATCCGAATCACAGTGGAAAAATTTTCAATCAGAAATCTGTCAGTTTTCACAAATTTCTTCCAGGTGCTCTGCATAGCTGCTCACACAGTGTAGTCTGCCTGCTTTAAAGAACTCTTTGTTGTTGCTACAACAGGAAGCACTTGTGTGAGGGTATGAACTCCCTGGCAATACCTGGTGCAAGGGAAGGAGTGCTCTTTTGACCTCTTTCAGCCTCTCCATTTTTGTAATCTTCTCATCCAAAGATTTGTACGCTGAAATCAATGTGCACAAACTCAATGTTTTTGCATTTGAATCATATATATACATCAGCTTTCTTTCCTTCCCCCCATTTTCCTTTGTACACCTTCCTGTGCCTGTAAATGCCCAGGAAAAGCTGTAGAGTATATCCTTTTGGGTCCCAATTAAGATTCTGAACTGCTGTTCTCTGTATGATAACAACCTGAAGTGCTGACAACACGCTACCTGTCAACAGGCAAGTGAAGGCCAACCATCTGTTCTACTATAAATTGTCTCCATTACTCTCAACTTGAAAATCTGCTTTAAAGACTCCCCAATTATCTAGTAACCTGAGCCAAATGATGCGGTGTTATTTTAACTAAAATCGTCATTGTGTACAAGAAAAATAAACATTAAAAGCTCAGAACAAAGAAAGATTTTTTTTTTTGAAAAATTGGTTTATATCTGATTTTGTGTGAACGGCTCTGATGTTTGTGCTGGAGCAGCTCTGAGTCACAGAAGCAAAAAGTATCAGATTACTGCAGATTGAAAACTTGAATTTCAATTGATAGAGAGATGGCTACACCCTCCTGCTCAGAAGCTTTTGTCTCAAACAGTTTGATTTCAGTTTAGTTTAGTTGGGCTTGCATCTAGTCCCGGGATTTTCAAGTCCAAAAGTAAAGATCAGCAAAAGCAGGCAGTAAAGCAAGGGCTCCGCTTTTGCCTGGTTTCCTGTCCTGGGAACACTCCCTATTCCTCGGGCAGTCTTCAAGCCCTTGTATTGCTAGCTGTCTTTTCTCTTTTGTGCATTCCCTGACACCTCTACGGAGAGTTTAGAATGGGACCCAGTACAGAATTTATATGGATATAAATGAACACACACACTGTAGGGCTGATCATCTAACCCAGACTTCCACTGTTCAGTAACCAAATCTTGCATCAGCAGCTGGTTCAAGCAAGCAGGCCAGTCTGAAAAGCTACTCAGAGGATTAATCTACTGAACCCATCCATTGAATTACATGTAATAGTGCTCAGACTTGGAATACAGGACTCATTACACCTGTTTTAGTCATAGAGCCAGAAAATTCAGTCATCTTCCTATGTACTGAGAAAATATATTTAAAATCGATCCATACTTTTTAATGTCTAAAGATTACAGATAGAAAAGATGTCACTGACTGAAGAAAAAATAGCAGGAAAGTACTCGGACTTCACTATGCAGATGCAAGAATTAGGATTCTACTGGAAAACCTGCAGGCATCTTCAGAACCATCATCAGGTGCAGGTGGTAAATTGAAGTTTCAAAGACAGCAAAGAAAATCCAAAATAGGGAGACACAGGCATGTAAATATTTTTGTCACTGTCATGACTTTTTCAAAGCCATTCACCTGCATAAAACCATATTGAGAAGACTGTGGTTGCAATTTGCGGTACTTGAATGACACAGAAACACTCCACAATACTTAGCAACAAAACAACAGTACTTGATCCTATGCTATGGATCCAGCAACATGAAATAACTGCTTTTTACACAACCTTGTGTTGGAATAACAGTTTCTGCTCTGTGGTATTTTCTGAGGAAGTTAAACACAAACAAGAATAAGATGACACAGTTGCCTTCATTATGAATGCCTTTTTTGAAGGTTCATATTTCTTCTTCCATACAAAAGAGATGCAAGGACTTATAGACTGTACTAGATATTCCAAGAAATTCAGAAAATGAGGCAAAGAGTTGATTTAATGACTCAGAGTCAGATCTGTGTAACCATTGTAATACATGTAAATGACTCAGATCATTGCTCTTCAACACAAGTAAGGTGCAGGCTTCAGCAGTGGTACAAATTTGTGTTTGTCATGACCCTTGAGACATTGTTTTCTATTCATAGACTTTATTTTTCATCCTACAGATTTCTGTGTAAAGGAAAGTCTGCCTCCTACTTTGATATACTAAATTATTTTGGGTTTTGCTGGCTGGCTGACCTGATGGAGTTTTGTTTTCTGGTTACCTTTGTCATTCTCCTTCCTGAAATCTGTAGGCAAGATTTTGATCCAGTGTAGTTGTGTTTGCCTTTGCATCAGCAGCACCATGCAACTGCCTGCATTTGCTGCTGGCATTTACAACTTTCCCCTGGTGCAAACAGTCCTAGGAATTAACACACCTAAGTATTTCAAAACAGTAAAAGACAGTACTGTTTGCATTTCTGCCAGCTTCCTGTGGTATATAATCTGAAAAAATGCAGATCGCTTAAATTTAATTATCCGCTCTGGCAGCTATATCCAGTATGTATTCCATGAGTTTTATATTACCCAATGCAATATAGCATCTATCCACACACAATTCTGCCTCTGACCATCTCCCTGTAGTCAGAAAATCCTAAGTGAATGGTCAAAGTTAGTACAACTCATTAAGTAGGTGACTCATCAAAGAGCTGCTCCACCTCCAAATAAACACTGCTACTAACTTTGGCTGAATTGGAATATCACAATATCTTAAATTTAGAATTGCATCTGAAACAAATCTGGAGAGAATATAGGAAATCTATTTTATTAAATCTGTACCAAAGTCACAAAAGGACTATTTTACATTTTCAAAGAGACGGCATGTGAAGAGCACCATTTCTCAATGTCTCAAACCAAAGTAAGGCTAAATCATGCACCAAATGTAACACAGGTGAGATCTCACAGCCAGACACTCAGACCTCTGTGCTATTTCAGACCTGCATTCAACACTCACATCTCCAGTCATCAGCTATTTGGAGATTTGGGTCAGGGGAAGGATGTCCAAGGATAAAGGTTTAAACAAATAAAGCCAGGAAACTTGTTTGCTTCCCACAATTGCTTACTCTGTGAACTACAACTACCTCACTTCTTGTTGCTTCCATCAGGAACAGTTCATAAAGGACCTGGGTATCACCTTCTAAACAAATATGTCACAACAGCAATCCAGCAAAAGTGAAATACATTATATATGAATACCTATTAACTGATGTAATGTACAGTAAGGGAAGGAGGAAATGTATATTCAACTATGTGACAGGTATTTCAAAGCACCACATAATTAGCTTTGTTTAGTTATTTTAATTTTGTTTTTATTGGCAAGATGCAGTATGAAAAAATCTACTAATTAGATAGGAAGTTCCCCTAAAGACATCTATCAACTGTTTCTATTAATACAGGCAACTGTGAGTAAGTAGGTAGGACGGAAAGACATTCAAAAACAACTTTTAGTTAATTAAATTGAGGTCTGGATGCAAACTATTTTTCCCCCATTCAACAAATGTTCAGTCATATTTCTCAGGAAATTGGAGTGAAAAATAATCCTAAATTTGAGGAACCCGTCAGAATTTTGATTTCCTTCTACTTTATTTTTCATAACTTCAAACAGTAACACTAACTATCTCTATGGCTTGCTGAACTCCATGGAGAAAACCATTGTCACCAACACTAAGAGCTGTGTATTCACTGTTAGGGGCATTATAAATGTGTAGGATGGTAGACTTTTTTAACACTTGCTCTCCTTGGCCTTACTTAGTTACAGAGTAATAGAACAGAATATGGAAGTACCACCAGTGTGGCTTCTCACAGACAGAAAACTAGGAATTTTTTTTAATTCCGTCAAGTCAAAAATTTAAAAAGCCTTTTTGTGATACTCAGAGTGGCCAACCAGCAATTGGTCATGTTGACACCTGAGTTTCTATCCTGCAGGCCAGGCTGTTGGTCAGCTGAGGTTAAATGGTGTAGGAATGCATCAACAGCCTCCAAGGAAAGATTTCGATTTGGTGGGTATCAGTAGTACATGGCCATAACTTGAAGGCAGTGTCCTCTGGTTCTAATGAAGCTGCAGAATAGCAGGGCAGGAAGCAGGGCGGTAGTATATGACTTAATACACATTAATTGAATATTTAGAGTTGTGCTGTTCTGCCTGGGCAGTCCAGAAAGGGCAGAAAATGGCCACATCCTCTTCAGTGTGTAGGCTGGAGCAATCCTCAGTGGCCCCTTTATGTGGAGCCTATGTAGACACCTGGCATTGCACTAGTACCACAATTAGAGTGCACTGTGCAATTTAATCCCCACTGAGCTTAGCTGGGATGTTTACCTGTCTGTGCTGGGCGTAGGAACCTGGTGGGTCTGGAGAGAGCAGACAGGATGGGCACCCCATGGCAAGAGAAGAGGTAACAGGGACAAACCCCAAAGCAGCAGAGGTGGTTGTGCATCCCAAGAGTCCCCACAGCCCTGTGACCAGCCTCAGGGTGGGCAGGCAGCCCAACATGGAGTGTGGATACAGCTGGAAATCTGAGGGAGTGTCTCCTGCACACAGGGTGTGGGGACTCCTGCGAGGCGGACGGAGATCGGCTGCCGTGGGAAGGGAAGGATGCAGAGCCAGTTACAAGAGATTGACAAGGCAAGGTCTATTGAAGGACAATCAAACAGAGGCTGTTCTCCCTACAGATCTGGTACTGAGAGGGGCAGGTCAATGGCCAAGACTGGAAAGAAACCCTGCTTTAATTCCTGATGTACACATACATAATGCAGGTTAGCAGTAAAGGAACAGCTGAACGGTGAATTTGCCAAACAGATACAGCACACAGTGCTCTGTGTAGCATCTCTCTTCACATTTAGAAAATAACTAGAGATCTCATGCTTATTTTGCTTCCCTTCTCTATATCTAAATTCATGTTCTTTACCACCTGCGTGTGCAGAATGGAATAAATAATGATTACCACTGTGATAGAGAGCTACTGCTAAAATCCCAGTAAGTCATCAAATGGTTGTTACGTACAAAGATAATGCAGTCAATAGTGAGGCTTTTTCAGCAGGGTTAGGCAGCAACACTATATGTGCATGTTTTATTAGTTACAAAAATGGGTATTTCAGTATAAGCACCACATGTAGATCAAACTGACAGACTCCTTTGGGATTAAGCCCCATCGCCTTCTGAATGCAAGACAAGCATAAAACCACTGCAGCAATGGGGAAAAAAAATCAGCTTGAAAATAATTAAACAGCAAGGCAGCCACCCATAATGATATTCAGCAGAACACATTAGGGACAGTTTGCTGGGAATGCACAAGAGCACTCCAGTTGTTTAATTAACATTGAAACGGCGGTTCCACAAGAACTAAAAATCCTGTTAATTTATGTGTCTCTTAATGATGCTCATTTAAATACTGTCAACTTTTCTCCAGTTTAATATTCATGATTTTTAGTCATTAAAACACCACTCTCAGCTTGTGGATTCACCGAGAAACACAAATTGTTTGATGATGATGTCAGTTCTTAAAAAGTTTTTTCCCCTGAAAGTGTAAATCTGTCAATTGTCATCACAAGGGTCATTGTAGTCTGGTCTATAAATATAATTTTTATCATTCGTTTAATATAATAAACTACAATGTTCTCTCTCACCTTCAAAGACAAGCCCTGCTTGCATAGTCAGGAGTTATTTATGTAAAGGTAGTTATCTTTTTATGATGGAGCATCTCAGCTGGTTAATGTAATGGCTTTATATATTGGGATACTGGGCTCCAGTCCCACTTTAGATTATAAAAACTATTTTCATCCAGGGTAGGAAACATTACATTAAAGATAATTTTAGTGCTGGAAAGACACTTACAGCTGGATATTAAAAAGATACTGCCAATGTAGGCAGAAGTCAAATTTTGACCTCCCCAGAATTAGAACATCCATGGTCTGAATGAACACTTGATTCCAGGAAACCTTTGTTTACTCTGTCCTTTCCCTGTGTCGGCAATTTCAGATAGTTTCTGATGCTGTCTCTTTGGCAGAAACTATAATGCAACCTTCTGTGACTGTGACTTGTGCAGAAAAACATTATGTATTGATCTTGCACTGTCTGAGAAAATCCATTCAGGTTTTTATAAATTAAAAAAAAATATGGCTTAATTATCCAGTTAATCTTTCTGATTTATAATGGGAATTTAGATTTCAAGGAAAAGCTGAGCATTTGCAGCAAGACAGGGAGTAGAATATTTGGGACAGGACAAGTATGGACAACTACAGATGGACATTTAAATTATCTTCCCTTACAAGTGCATTTCTTCCTACTATTTTTCTTCTAAGTACCAGACCATAACATCTTCTTAATTCCTTCTTTTGATGATGCCATGTTTTTGTAGCCAAGATATATTATTACTTTTATTCTTCTTTTAATACCCAAACAATTGGAAGTGTCTCTTATTAGATACTTTACTTTTTCTCTAAGTGGATTGTAAAAAACACTAATAAAAGGCAGGGGTTCAGGCTTAAAAGAGGTTATATACAAAGAGCAGATGAAATCTTGTTAGCACTCCAATTTCCACTGCATACTTTTAAGACCTAGCTGAGTTCCCTGTCTCAGGGTTTTTTTATTATTCCTGTCAGATTTCCAGTACACATTGAAATGCAACAATGCCATATAATTTTTCTGAAAGACAGTTTGTTTGGCATTTTAGACAGACATCCAACACAACAAAATGTACTTTATTATACAGAGAGAAATATATTCTGTGAACCAGGCAGCACAGAACTTACACTACCTGATTAGTAGCAAAGCCAATATTTATCACCTACTTCTGCTCATTTCTGTTTTTGCATTTTATTCTTTCCCTGTTGTTTCATATTTACATCTGCAGTTCATAACTAAATATCCTAATGTGGCTTACCTCTGAGAAAAACCAGTCATAACTAGATGGTCTAGACATAATCTTAATTACCAAAATGCTATCCCATGTCTGAAATGCTTTTATGCAGTTACTGTTGCTATTTTCTTCAAGAAGCATTTCAATTAAGCAAGTAATTTGTATTAACTTATTGTGTACACATTTTAATGTAATATACCTTATTTTCAGCATCATTCATCCCTGAAGAGATCTTTCTATTTATTTTAGTAGTCTAAATGTTCTTTTTTTCAGCCAAGGATTCTTTTTTCATTATACCTTATGAAGGCCTAATTATTAAATGTACTTTCTTGGGACCATAATTTTGGAATAAGGCCTGATATATAGTTCTAGTATAAAATATATGACCATCTTTATTCTGCTTTAATCCATAATAAATTTTCTCCAATAATAATGCATTATAGCTCCATGAATGGTCTATGCTATTTCAATGTCCCTATTGTTTTTCATATTGATCATAGAAAAAAAAATACTTCTTGACATCTTAATTTTAATTTTTTTTTTTTTTACTAAAAAAGAATGCAGGTCTTAAGGCAAAATATATTAATTCTACCTTTGGCAACATTCATCTGTTTACATCATTACAGATAAATTTGAAAACCTTACATGATAACCTACACAGTCCTTCCATTTTTGTATTTATACTTCCATATCCAACCCTTTTGACATTGCTGTCAGAAGGCAGATATCCTCTTTTGGAACTTAGGCATTGTCTGTAAACTGGTTCCCAAATGAAAGTTTCCATTACATTAAATTGGTATTTTGTATAGCCAGCATGAAGTAATCAGCATATGATATCTATTCCCAGTACATTTATTTACTAAACTTCTTCAGTGTCCCTAATCTTTGGCACTAATGGTTCAATAATTAAACAAATTATAATGAACAGTCTTCTCTTGTTCCTTGTTTTTGAAGCACTTGAACCCAATGCACAAGGAAAGTCGTTTCACATGCTAATTCAATTCTGAAAGCATTTTTCATGTTTCTCCAACATCCCAATTAAACACAGAGATTCTACCAAGAAAAACAGAACACTTTCTCTATACCTATACATTGTGAAAAAGCCTCATTTTCAGAATCTGTGATGTGCTGAATGTCACAGAAAATTTTCCTGCATTTACCTAAGGGAATTCTTTTCCTAAAACACAGATTGGTTTGCATCAGCATAAGCTTTCTTGTCTCTAATTCCACCAACACTTCGTGGAAAATACTTGGCTCAGGAGGGAGGTTGATCAGGTTCATCCTGATTTGGAAGGAGTTTCAAAACTATTTGTAAATGTGGAAAGTTGTTGGCTTGGTATTCAATTTCCCACTACAAAAGAGCCTTCCTGAAGAAGGAAGGTACTTATGTCCAAAACATTTCAGAGAGGCATGCAGAGGGTGCATGTCTCTTCCCTGTTTTTGATGATTAAACTGTAACTTCTATGCCTCTGTCACTACTATGTACCTCCATCACACAGTCAGATGTTTTGAAACCCTGCAATGCATCAGCAGAGCCTCCATGTTTCTGTATTTATTCATGTGCACTTGGGCAGAGATGTGACCCTTGCATTTTATGAATGCCTTCAGTTCACTTGACCTTGTGTCTGAGCACTCCTTCTTGTGGCTATCTCAGATCATCCACTAAAATTAAATCTGGCTGCTAATGTGTCTAACTTCTTCCCCATGGATAAGAAAAAAAATGCCAAAGAAATAGAAGCTCTTTCTGGGTTTTGGCTCTTTTTTTTCTCAGTAGTGGCTCTGAGAATGGGTGTTTCCCTTTTTTCACTCTCCTGACAGTCTGTCTTATTATGGCTCCTGCAAAGTGGAAACTTGTTGCTCTATGTGTTTGTGTCTATATCATGTTTTTCCTAAATCCACTATGCAAGCTAACATATATCCCTTTATAATTGCTTTAAAGACTCCTTCCTGGGATTCTGAAGATAAATTCTGTAAGAGATTTCCCAGCATATAATTACTGTGTGATTTTCTGTTTTATTCACACTTTCTTTCAGTGCTACTTAATCTCCCTCTTTTCTTCTGACATGGACTTTATTTTTATGAATACCAATGCACAGTCAGAAATATTGCTGGTCTTATTCTAATATTGAGAATTTCACATATTAGACTTTTTCATATCAAAATTAAATCACCTGGAGTATATATTTTGAGAGATTCAGAGAAATAAATATATTTTGTTATGAAAATCTTCCAATGTCCATCAACTCTGGGTTTTATAAACTGATTCCAGCATTTAAGCTTTCTCAGTGAAGCTTCTGGAATACTTGTTTATGTATCCTGGACTGGGCTGATGCATCACCTATTATCTGTGAATCCAGAGCTGCTGCAAGCACTAATCAAACTATAAAACTAAAGTTTTATATGGGTCCTTATCAGTGACAAAGTCACCATCTTCCCTCTGCATCTGGTTTGGAACTTTTACAGTCCAGCACTACTTCTATAGGCATTAATAAACACACAGTCTTTAATAGGAGCAAAACACTCCTATAGAGAGCTCCCAATGGCCTTTTGGTGCCATTATTTTTTTTCCTTCAGATGAGCTTCCTGATGAGTCACTACTACATTTCCCTTTAATGGTTTTTGGTGTGTGCTTTGGTGAGGTTTGGTTTTGTTGGATTTTTTTTTTTAATAAAGGGTAACTTCTAATAGCTTGCTTTTGCCCCATATTTAAAATCTGGTATGCCGATTTCTTTTTTTACTCTTTCCATATTTAATAGCAATATTAAGCTTTATCTTTTTTTAGTAGTTTCTCCTCATTATCCTTGTGGGGGGTTTTTTTGTATCTCCATATCTTCTAATCAGACTTCTGATTATATTCTACATCATACCAGATTATAGCATAACTTTAAGGTATACATTATACCTATGCTACATTTTTGCTCTCTTCAGTGTTTTCAGGTATCCATATTAGTAACTGCAAACTTTTTTAATGTTAGCTCTTGTAGTTGTTACTTGTTATTTGTTAGAAATTTGTTTCTTAAACTGTATCTTTATAATTTTAGCACAAAACTCATTATATACATTTTTTGCCATCAAGGCACTATTTTTTCATGGTACAAGCACTGTGTTTTATTACATTCAAAAGGCATCCCAATTCCCTTTCTCTTATAGTTAATGAGCCCTCAGGTGAAATACACTTAACTTGAGTCTAATCAGTGCCTATTTGTTCTTGCTTCCAGCAATGAGGTCAGGAACTTTTGGACTTCCCCTGGCACACAGACAGCATAGGTTTGACTTACCTGATACATATTTAGGGTTGTTGAGAACTCTGGAGCATAGTGCTCCTATGGAGATGTTTGCAGATTTGTGTTAATAAAGTCCCCTTGGTTGCACTCCACTGTTGTCTCTTTTGATGTCCAGAAAACTAATCACTATAATAACACAACTCTGCTGTGCCTGGATGACTTCATTTATTGAATCCTCAAACCCTGAAATTTTTTGAATTTTATTTGAATTTTATTTACAATAATGCAAAGTTTTAGGCATCTGCTTCTCAAGTGGCAAGCAAGTTGTGTGTCTGTGGTCACCCATTCAAACACTGGTATTGTCCTCACACTCTTGTTTTGCAGTTCTGTCCATTAGGTCATAGACTTCCCCTTCTTGTTCCCTCTCTGTCCCCATGACTCTTTCATAATTGGTTTTACATTGGCCCACTTTCAGTTGGAGATGTAGAAGGTATCCCTTGCTAGCACTGTAAAATAGCCAATTTGCAGATAGGAAGAATGTTCTCATTGAAGGTTGGAGGTGGATGTTTGAATCTCCTCAGCTGGAGCAAAATTTAACCTAAATTCCATCATTCTGAGAACATTCTCATCACAAGCTTTTACTGCTTTGTCCTGTTCTTTCCCATGCCCCTTGTGCATTTTAAGCATAGGAAGTATCACTGTCTTTGTACCTTGTTCAGAGAGTTCACTGACTACAGACCTCAAAGAACTCCTTAAATACAAAAGAGCCAGTTTTGGATGTTTCCACTGGCACTGTCTATTGCCTAGTTTAACTTCCCTCCCATTGTTATGTTTGTTGGCTTAACTCTCTTTAATCCATGTAGAGAAATCTCAAGCACATGACTTTTACTTTTTAACTCTATTCCCAGAACTAAGAACCTAGTTTTAAGTAGTCCAACACTGAGCACCAACAGTCCTATCTCCTTTTGGGATCATTCCCATAAGTCTGGCATGTTGTTGCCCTTGATTCCTGAATCTGCACCATAAGAACCCTTTATTTCCTACCCCAGACATACCTCTAGTCCCAAAGAAGCATGTCCCTGCCTAGTTCACATGGCGACACATAGGCCTCCAGAAAAAAAATTGACAGAATTGTGTTGTAAATTTAAGTTTCTTTCACAAAATAGCCAGAAAAAAAGACCTCTTTTCCTTAAAACAGAAATTAAATAACCCTATCACCTTCGTCCTAACAGCCTATTGAAGGGACATTTAAATAGGACAACGAAAAGTCTTAATCCATCATAGCATAATAATTACATATTTTTTGCCCTGGGCAGAGAATGATACTACACTATAGTGATTTCAGTATCCATTTATAAAAATTATTTCAATTAGTGCATAAGTAAATATTTAAGTCAAAATTCAGCAAAGTGCTTAAGCACATGTTTAAATCACACAGACTGTTCCATCAGTGTGGTGCAGATATTCTTCTTGTCTACAGTTGAACATTTTGTAATTCTTGGCATTACTTTGTTTTAGTGGGTCAGAAACACAAAAGAAGATGAAATGAAACTACACAGTAGATTGGCAGGTGCCTTTTGGCAATTACCTTTTTCTCTTCTTTCCCTGACTAAAAATCAAACTAAGATTCTAGGTTCATAGGCATGAAGGTAAGGAGAGAACAGACTTTCATCTTCTGGACCAGCTATCAACTTCACTCGGATTAACTGGCAAGAATGAACAATTATTTGACCAGCAAGGAGTTAACAGACTTCATGTACTGCCCTGTACTTAATTGAGCTGGATCTTTGTGTTCATCCAGCTACAATGCAAAGAATGTTTTGACTAAAAGCAGGTTTAGAATGAATTAATAACTCTTTGTATGAAGTGTCATGCAAGAAGCCTCAGTACAATCCTCTCTACCCCATGTGAGAAACTGGACTCTTATATTATCAGATGTGCTGCTTCTGTTGACAGGCAGTCAGTGTCAAGAAACTGACTGTCAAGAAAATGTCTGTGTAGAAACAGTGAAGATTCAGAGATCAGGTTTTATAAGGTTTTCCCCATCTTCCTGCCCTTCATGAAGCAGCAATGTTGTTTTGAAAAGTAGGATTTGAGAGAGAGGTGTTGCCTTCCACTAATTTACAAACAGCACAGCAATTTACAAACATATTTCATTACAGTTATTTATTTAGAAAAATTAAAGTAAAATGTTTATCCTCATAATTGACCATAGGGAACCAAATATTTTGTGAATGTAAATTATAACGGTGATTAAAATATAAGCTGCACTTTCTAAATATTCATAGTGATGTCTGGTACAAGAAACATTAACATAAATTCATATATTTTCTTATCTCTCCAAGCCCATAGTTTTATTCAAATGAAAAGTTTATTATTTATTATTATCTTGGTGAGAGTTGGGGTTTGTACCTCTATAAAGAATCTAAGCTGTCAAATTTTCTTTATCCCATATTTGCCAGGTTGCCTTGTGGTTCATTTATTTGTTAAATGTATTGATCTACTGCAGCCATTATTCACTTTATAAACAACTGTGGACTAATTGGTATTCATGTGTTGGGAGTATTTTCTTATAGTAGTGAAGTGGTGCAGTGAAGTTTATAACCAAAGGATAGCTCAGTGCACTCTTTTTGAAGCTCAAATACTAAAAAAAGCCCAAGTATTAAAATGTTGTAAGAAATATTAAGTGAATTTTATAAAGGATTTTTTTCTGTTCTCTGAAAATACAAGCAAAAGAACATGAGAGTAAAGCATTGCTGATCAAACCAGTCATTCAAGAACTACATAATCCTGTCTCTAGCTCTGTGTATGCAAACAGCTTCACCTTTCTTGAACTCCCTGTAACTCCTCAAAACAGCTTAAAACAACTTCTATTCACAAATAACACTGCCTACCTCACTTCAAACTCAACTCCAGCTTGTATCTCGCACTCCTGGAAGGCTGCTTAAGGCCAGTCCTGATCCTGAACAGATCCATGCAGACAAAAACCACAGCTAAGACTCAGGTTCTCAACAAGAGCAATATCTTCTTTCAGTGGTTTTATATGAAAGCATGTTCAAGCAGCAGTTTAGCAGTCCTTGCCCAAGCCTGTGACTTTGACCAGCACAGGCAACGAGTTAAATACTTAAATATTCTGAGATCCAATTTACAATCTTTTATGAATATACTTCTTGCCTGGGGCCTGGCAGCATCAGCAGGCAGCACGAGCTATCAGCAGCAAAGTGTCTCACTCCAGTGAAGCCACTTTGTTTTGATTCTGCCTTGTGCTCTGCCTAGTTGTTCATGAGACTGTCCTGCCTCAACTCCTCTGCTGTTAAAGGAGATTTATTCTTCCTTGCCCAAAGAACAAAACCCACATCACCCCCTTTAAACATGCTGGGTACAGCACTGTGTGGTGGCTCATGGCAATCACCTCCCTCCCCCTGGCCTGAGCGAAGGTAAATGTGTTTGAAATGTCAAGATGAAGTCCAGAGACTTCTTGAACCACTTCACAGCATCAAGGAGAGGGTTTCCATTAAGGGACAGGTCACCCTTCTTTCTGGGGTCAAGAGATGAGTTTCCTGAGTGTATCCATGCTGACATTTGCTTTTACTCATAAAAAGCAGAAACACAGAACAGAGCCATAAATTTCTTTTTGGCTGAGTTCAGTTTTGCTGCTTGTCAGTTGTGTGGCTTTAGCTGGTAGAAATTAGGACTGAAGGCTTTTGAGCAAATATTCAACATCAACAAGTTTCCTGGTGTATAAATAAACTTTGTAGCTATGTGGGAAATATTACACCTGTGTTTACTTCTGCTTTAAAGGCATTTTCAGTAAAATTTGGGAATGAAAAGTTGTCTCACTTTGCTAACATGATGGACCATGTAGTGATACCACTGTATTGTATACACTGTCTTCTACAAGGAATAGATTAATGTTGTTATTTAAATTATCATTATATAAAACAGCTTTAATCACAGACCAACATTACATTGTGGTTTTGCACAGAAAAAAATTCTTTCTGTTCTTCAAATGGTGAACCAGCCACAGAAAAGCAAAGGGAGCAAGTTAAAAGTGATGTATTTGCTTTTACATCAAATCAGTTAGGCATAAAATGTTATCATAAAAATAAAATATTAATGTATTAGCTGTCTTCTTTTTGTTTTTTCTTCAGCTTGAAAACAGAGCTCATTAGACAGGTTCACCTTTGTTTGTACATGGGTTCCAGTCAGTACCACTTTCAGGTTTTCACAAACCAAAATGATATCTGACATGTCCTTTACTATAAGGGAATCTTTCCGCATTTGAGGGATTCCACAGAGATTTAAACAAAAGCCAACAAATCACACTAATGTTACTTTCATTTTAGGCCTGTACACACCTTATTAAAACTGATGTAGCATCAGAAGTTTAAGAAAAGGTGAATGCTTTCGAAATTTAAGAGTGTACCTGATTTCTAGGCCCTGTTCTGAGCCTAGAAAGGAGAATGTATTTCACCGTTTTCTTAGGTTTGCAAGGAAATCACAAAAAAATGGTGTCACCCTGCTGTAGACTTAATTACTTCTCATCACCACTAATAGAAATAGGGACATTTCGCCATGTGACAGGCCCTGCAGTACAGAACAAGAAACAAGACACAAGTAGATTTTAGAGATACTAAGCATGAAGAAAAGCATTGGTTTGGACCAAGATGAGGTGTTTTATTTATAACCAATACCAGCATAATCATCCGATTCCCAACTGACTAGAAGTTTTGCAGCTGAAATCCATTAAGTGAAGGAACTATGACTCAGAGTCTCAAAAGTGTTGAGCCACATAACTCCCACAGAAATCAAGGCACTGAAATACCTACAAGGGTGATGGCCTTGTCACCTGTTAATAAGGGAAAGGCTCATAAGGCTGCTACAGGTTAAGAACAACCAGAAGTTGCAGAAACCACAGTCAGCTAATTAACTGCTGTTTTGTGCAGATATATTAGTACTCCTCACACCTTTGCTCCCAGATCTGCTCCAGTTGGTAGTTTCAATCATCAATGTGCTCACACATTATGTGCTCACACATAATGTGCTGCATTAGCCAAAGGCAGCTTGCAGCTGGATCTTGGGTTCTGGACTCATTCTGGAGCATTAACATGTTCTGTGTGTCTTAACGTTTATCAGAAGGGCAAGACCCCCATTTCTACCCAGTATATAAACTTTGCAGTCAAGACTACAGAAAGGTCTGCAGTGTAACTCCATGAATTTCCAGGTGAGCCAATGCAGAGACCGAGGCCACGTCTTTCACCAGAGGTTGTTCCTGTGCTTTGCATGCCTCAGATTTGTCTTGTATGACTTTAGAAAGTTGTCCATTCCTTCATTTGGGGAGGACCTAATTTATCTTTGTACTTCTCCTGCGCCTCGAGTTAGAAGACAGACACATTCATAATGCATGGCTTTGTGATGTGTGCTCCATGACAGCTACAATCTGTGAACCACACACCAAAACTCCTTGAGAAAAGCACTTGCTGAGAGCTGAGGCCAGTCACACGTAACACCCCTCTCCTTTCACGCCACACTTTACAGTGGTGAGGGTACTTTTTTCTCACCCCCCATCCCAAAGGTTTCACTGCTGAAAAACTCTTCAGCATCTTCATATTGAGAAATTATACACAAACTCACATTTGTCCCCAGTTCATCACGTCTCACCCGCTGAAACAACGTATTTGGTTTAAAGGTACATTTAAACAAGGGAGATTTGGAAAACTGCATATCATCTTCAGAGTCAGTGAAAAATTTAACTGGCAACTACATTACAAATACATTTAATCCATTAGTCTGTCTCATGTAACTGAGATTAATGAATGCAAGGCTTAGATTTGTTCCCTTAGTATCCAGCAGTACATGTTTTCTGACGAGTCATCTTGCTTTTCTGATTGCTCTCATTTACAGGCCCAGGGAAGAGCACAAGACACTTTTTAAAATGTATCCACTTCCTGAGACTGCTTTCAGAATAGCCAGAACAGCAATCCTCTTGTGTTAGCAAGCTGAGGCTCTCCTGAAACGCGGATCTCCAGCTGGCTCTGGAGCGCACACCCTCAGCCCCTTCTCTGCTGCCTCAAAGGCGCTCGCGGGAGGAAACAGAGCCGTCCACCCGCCTGCCTGGGGTGCACTAATGGGATCATTTTAGGTGAATGATCTGCCTTCTTCCCCAGCTCCCTGTCCCTTTCCTGTCTGCTTGGAGGTTACAGCTGTGATTAAAACCTTGAACGGGGTGTTTTTCCCAGCAGATCACAATGGCTGAAATCAATAGGAGATTTTACGGTAATGCAGTAATGGTCCTTATAATGAGGCTCAGGCTAGAAAATTTCTAGTGAGGGCCTGTGCCTGAGGAATTCTGTATCTCTGGTTTAAAAAAAAGGGGGGGGGGGGGAGGAGGGAAAGGTTTCTCCTTTTTTTTCATGGCCCACTGTAAAGTGTTTCTCTTAATTTGCACATTTCCTCACATGCGGTGGCTATGGAATTTATCAATATAGTCATTCATGGAGGCAAATGCTGTAAATAACCCACCTAAATAACCCACTTTGAAAAAGGAGGAATGTGAAGCCCTTTTGGGTAGAAGAAATGTCCTTCTGGATTATGCATGTGACACTCCAGTGTTAAAATTAGGGACTATTCGAACTAGATTTCTCTCAGATCTTTCTACTTCTCTTTGCCAAGCCTTGCAGAGAGGGTTTTTTTTTTTCTTTATGATACCCTGAAGAAATACCTCTCATGTTGGGTCAGCATCTTAAGCTGTCTACAGCATTTTCAAGACTAGCTTCCGAGGTTTTGCCCTCTGAGGAAATCAGTAAAACAGAAGGCATGATGTGATTGTACATTAGCTGGCCACAGTCTCCCTGTATGGCTGCTCTTAGTGCACTGAGTGGCTTCACACTGCCTGGTCAGCTCCAGCGGAGCTGCTCCTCATGAGCAACAGGAAAAGTCACTACAGTGCAAGTGATGCACTGCAGTCTACCTCCCCTGGACAAATTAATGCAATTATTGTATTAATTTTAAAATTCAGTCTGTCAGAACTGTAGCTCCTTTTCCCCAGTTTTCCCTGAATCTTTCTTTATTGCTGACACCTAGTAGTAGTTTAAGCTCCCAACTGCTAGTCAACAGCCTCATCTGGGAAGAGGTTTCAACCACGGTCCCCTCTAGTCCTCCAAGGTGTGTCTGAACAGCCCATGTTATTCCCAGATGTTGGTGTCCCCATACTCCACACAGAGGTGTAAGATTCCGTGCGTGCCTGTTCCCTGGACCAGGGATGAAGTCACAACGTTTTTGACAAACTGACACAGGTGAGATTTTCTCATCTTCTTTCACTAATTTTTCATTAGCAAGATCTCCAGAGGATTTTTTTGTAATGACTCCCCTCAACAGATGAGCCCAGGAACTGGAAATCACCCCTGAGTGATCTGTGAAAGAAATTAAAACTAAAGCAAACAAACACTTTCCATGATGTACCTCATCCACTAAGCAACCCTGCGCAGGGATGGAAAATTTCCTTCCCAATGTCCACAAATGATCAGTTTCTGCCTTGAAGCACTGAGCTGGATTCGATTACACTAATCATTATTTCAGTTCATGTAACTCCAGACTACTACCAATACCCAATGACTTTGGCACGCTGGGAATTCAATCAAACGTTTATACTAAGGGGGACTATTTACTTCAGCCCCTAGAGGTACCACTTTAAAAAAATTCCCTGAATATTGCTGAAATTAATATTAAGACTTTATACCCTCATGTATTTTTGAGGATTTATATATGTTGAGATATCATTTTTCCTACCACTTATCCTCTTACATACTCCCACAATATCTCATCTGTGGCATTTTCCCAGATGGGGCCCACAGCAACATTCTTGTAGCTTTTGGCTCACTTAACACTCCCGCTTAACAAAATCCTTGATTTGATGAGGTCTTCTCTGCTACAGCGCCCAACTCTACAGAACACCAGACACTGCCTTTTGATGACATACATCTCTGTTTGCTACATGACATCCTCTGTGCACAGCACACTCCAAAAGTGGCCATGAGCCTAATTCTCCTCTGTCCCGTGGTCTCCTGAGAAAAACGAAGCTCTGGGAGCACCCACGCAAGCCACTGCCAGAGAAACAGCAGAAATTTGGCATTCTGCATCTGTGTAGGCAACAAGACAAAGTGAAAGGCAGCAGATAACTGAGCTCTTTATTTCTTCCCTACCATAATTTCCCCATTTTCAAAGGCATTCCAAATGGAACGACGGGGCTAACAGCCTGTGCACTGGCTTCGATGGGCTCTGTCTTAAATATCTATTTCTGGGTGTGAAGACCTAATTTTCAGATGCAGATAATTTTTGAAACTGAGCCTATATCCCTTTCACTGCGTTTGATTTACATGCGATTTGTCAAACAATTAAAATGTGCATATTGTCATCACAAGGCCAAAACATCTCTTCATCTCTTCTTCATTTTCATTTCCCCACAGCACAGTTTTCAACAAGTGAACTTGGCACTGAACAAAGCCTCCTTGCCACTCTTGACTGAATG
This sequence comes from Climacteris rufus, assembly GCA_013398175.1. Classification (NCBI taxonomy): domain Eukaryota; kingdom Metazoa; phylum Chordata; class Aves; order Passeriformes; family Climacteridae; genus Climacteris; species Climacteris rufus. Next base: position 855,007 of record VZRZ01003105.1, read on the forward strand.
GGGCTTCAGTCACCCTGTAAATGTTCACATGTGGCATTTCATCTGATTTCATCTTTGTGTACTCAAGCACACCCTCACATTTTCTTCTTCAGTTTCTTCCTCCCCTCATGAACCACATTCAGATATTTAATCATCATCTGCTTCTCTCAACCTGCCAATTCATGCTGCACTTCTGGCAGACCAAACTGATATTTAGATACAATTGAGCATCTCTTCACGTAATTGTGTGCACACAGGTGTGCTCTGAGGTTCCCATCACTTGTTGCAAACATGTCAGGAACCTCAGTCACACATCTTATCCAGAACCTCTGCACAGTAGAGATAACATTACAACCACTCTCCCTGGAGGGACTACAAAAGATGGCCATAATGGGGAAAACTATATTTTTTGTACTGTCACAGACCCCATAAACTCTGTACCATATAAGTATTTTAAATAGTGAGGTTTTAAGAAAAAAAAAAGGGGGGGGGTGAAGAAAGATTGGGCAGTAGGAGAATGAGCTAAAATTTTAGAGAATCACAATTAATTTTCTGCATATTAGACAATGTTCCTTTTACACTGTATCCAACTGATTTTTCTAGGAAATGTCAACATAGAAATGATTGCCATGTGCTCCCTGAAAATTGATACTATACTTAGCAACATAAGAATTAAAAAAAAAAATCCTGCTAATTAATGAAGATTTTCCTCTGCCAATTACTGCAGCTGAGTTCTTTACCTACTAAAATCTTTTAGATTTCTTTATCCAAAAAAATCTACTAGTAATAATCCTAAATACTATTGGAATTTCGTGATGTAAGTAAACTAGGCTTTCTCAGATGTGCAAAGGAGGTTTGGTCCCAGACGTTATCTCAAAGGAAACAGCATTTCATGCAGTTTGTTCAAGACAAAGCTGGCTTCTCCTTCCTGAAAATTTTCCTGCAAGTCTATCTTCCATCTGTGCCTTGGCTTTGTCCTACAAATCATAGGCAGCACAAGGCACTGATCTTCAAAACTGCAATGTTTTCTTATTTAGATGCTACACATCTAATAAATAGCCCTTCCCTCTCCTTCTGTGATACCATGTGCAGTTTTGGTACAAAAGTGGATGGCTTCTGTGATCAGAGGACACTATCTAGACAGTGGCCTAATGCGCCCACTTAACTGACATGTATTTAGTGTTTACAGAATACTTCCCTCAACATTCAGTTCAGATTTCCTTCCTTAGAAGGCAAACACACTGCCTGGGAGAGTTAGAGCCAAGTCCCCTAAAGCCAAGGTCATAGCTGCAAGTGACCATTCTGCCCAATGTCCCAGCAGATCTATAATAAAGTCTCTACAGCTTGCATATTGACAGAATTCAGCCCCTCCCCATGTATTTATTTCATTAAAACTTACTGAGAAAACACTTGCCCAGACATTGTTTTCCAAATATGGGAAAATTTGTTATTGGCAAAGGTGTATAATCTGTATTTGTCCCTGGGTAAGGTGGGATTTGCTTACCCACTATGAGATGTTTTGAATCCTGCATTTTCACTGTGAAGTGAGCTATTGCCAGGTCAGACTGATGTAGAAAGATCAAATCCCAAGGGTACATGGCCAGACCACAGGCAAACAGGCTCCCAGTGACCTCCACAGGTATTTGCATTAAGAAAAGTCATCTTGTGGACAAGCAAAGCAATTGAAATATGTGCCAGGATATTTGTGTTCACCTTCTACATAACAACAGAGCACCATTCTCATAACTGGACTATAGTTCTACAGAAATCAAACAGGCTGGCTCCTTGCCGTACCATTGTGTTTCAAAGATCTCTACTGAAAACTAGGTTTATGTCCTTGATTACTGCACAGCCACAGCTGAGATGGTGCAGCTGCCTCCCCAGCATCTCCAGCAGGTTATTCTGCACAGTCATTCTGATGACAGATGTTAACCTTTTGGGATGCCCAGAACCACAGTGTACTACTCACTCATAAGGAAACATCAACAACCTCACGCACTGATTACTGCCTAACATGTCTTTGTCAAACACTTAATGAAGCACATGTTGGGTCTGCTGATCTGACTGTCAATTTATTCTAAATGAATCTACATGCCAAAAGATTTAGGTACCAAAAGCTGGAAAAGCTTTTTAATTTTTTTTTTTTTTTTTAGCCCTGACCATGATAGCTGCACAGCAATATGCCATGTGAAGCAATAGTTGTTTGAAAACTTAGAATACCAGGTAGCTCAAAATCATGAATTTCTGAAAAATCACTCTCTGGCTCCACCCCAAAAAGCAGAAATGACAAGCCTACGAGATCCCTTTTTATACTACAGAGCAGAGGTATTAATTTTGTGTTGTAAGCATAACCTGTGACCAGCCTGGGAAAGTGGCAATTATATTATTTTGTTTGGGTTTGTTTTGCTTCTTCCCTGTTTTGCACAGCCCACATGCAGCTGAACTAGCAAAGCTTAAGAGGGAGTAAGAGCCCCAAAACGAACGTCACAAAGGAGAAAAGGTTGTGTTTTATGGGCAGCAGATCTATTTTAAGACCTTCCCACTGCAGTCCTGATCTTACACTCTTGTAGCTACTCAGTGATGTGGCACACCAAGCCTGCCTTCCTGACCCTGCTCCGACTGAAGGGCGGCAATGGGGAGAGGGCAGGGAAGGGCAGGAGTGAACAAAGGCTGCCAGAAACGTGGGAGGCCAGGCTTTCTTAAAACAGCAATGAAAAGATAAACTAATTACCAAGTGTGAAATTGATAAATGATAAAGCAGAAATCATGTAACAGTCCTAGTGTTGAGCACAGATGTTCTGTATGCACGTATGAAGTGCTGCTGCTGGGTTTTCTACTGCTGCTCCTGGCTTCTGGTTGCTGCCCTGAGCAAGGGCAAGGCATTTATCCCAGCTCCTGGCCTTTCCTTTCTCATCGATTGAGGGAAACAAGGTCAGTCACCCCAATCTGGCCTTTAAAGCAGATCTGCCCATCACTCAGAGCCTCCAGAATCATAGGGCAAAGGTTATTTAGAGTCTTCTCTAAAACAATCAAGAAATTTGCATAAGGGAGGATTCAGGGTGAAACCAGGATCTCCAAGCACCTTAACTGACCCCAGCAACTCCACCCTTGAGAATGCTGTCAGAGGGCTTTGGCCCAAGCAGACATTTTGCAGTTGTGGATGAAAGATCTCTTTTTAGACTGCATCCTGCTTGGCTTTGCAACCACTAAACAGAGTGGGCTGCAAGGAATTTTCACAGACTGAACACCAGAGAAGCTAATACTACATGAGCCAAGCTCAGCAAAATAAAGGCATCCTTCTAAAAATGTAATACCTGCTCAAATGACAGTGGAACCCCACCTGCATGTTTAACACTAGCCCATGGTTACTCCAAATCTTTGTTAAAGAACTTCAGGGAAAGAACAGCACCTCTGTAGCACTTAGAGCCAGTCATCAGAATGACCCTGATAATCCAGACTCATAAATACATGGAAATAATAAACATGCAGATAAAAAGCGTGCATACTAATGTAAACAAAAAAAAAATGTCCAGAAGGGAGACGCAATTATAAGACAAACCTGCCAAAATTTCATTAAAAAACTCATTTAAACTGAGTGAAATCAGGAAAACTCCAAAGTTGGGCCGAAACATCATCTTTCACTTATCCTCTTGTACCTGCACATCAGAGATAATAATGCCTTCTCTTAGAGGAGACTCTGAGCAGTGGGTGACCTTATGTACCAAGTGTGCTGCAATAACTAAGTACAGCAGGGGTGAATTGAAGATGACATTTCAGCCTTTAACAGAATTTCCCACATTTCTTCAATTTACGCCAAACCCTTACATTATTTCAACTTATCTTTTCTCTGATAGCATACAAAGCCAGAGGTTCAGAGAATGTTACTCACACACCAATCAATTATTGTATTGCAAAATTATCTGCACAATCCCTCATTAAATACTTGCATTCAGAAAGCCTTGCAAGAACTGCTCATTTCCACACACAACCCCTTTGCAGCCCTTGACCAAGGAATCCTGGAAGCAAACATCCAGCCAAAGCATCTGAATTTGACTCACACTGCACCATTAAAATGAGTCAATAATTTTGTCAATCCAGCAAGCAACTGCAAGTCTCTTAGTTTATAAATAGGCTTTTGATTTTTTTTTTTTTTAAATAACAAAAGGGAAAACAGAAAGACTTACTTTGCAGAAAAATGCTGCAGGAAAAAAAGGCAATTTTTACAGGAATGGTTCAGCACTGTTAGCCTGTTGGTACAGTGTACACCTTGGCTGCACATCAGCTGTTATTGGATAGCAGAAGCTTTATCCATCTGTAACTTTCATTAAAATAGAATGCCATTGCATAATTATATCTGGATTTTTTAATTCAATTTTTTTTTTGCATGGGATACCAGTAAATCTTTCATTCTCTGTTGGAACACGTACAATACGTGAAATCTGCGTTTACAGCTAAAAATGGGTGCACAGCATCAAAGCATAGCATGGAAATTAAGCATGATAAAAACAGAACAGGAATAAACTGAAACATCAAATGTCTCTTACTTGATATTTCTGCCACTCATAGCATCTCCAAATTAAAAACAAAAAAAAAAAACTACTAGAAGAGCCATGTCTGTTTCAGAAAAATACACAAATCAGATATGTCCATATGAAAGCTATATACATATCCAATTCCAAAGCAAACATGGATAATTCTGTCTTCCCCTTGTCACACAGAGCACAGACTTCTCAAGTGAACAATTCAGCACAAAGCTCCCTACTCCAGGCAGTGCCTAGTTACCAACAGAATTGCCTTGATGCCTTGGCCTTGATGACCAAGGAGTAACAGGCAGACAATACTTCACATTTCGAGCTTCAGTCACTCTTGGAGCTGGCTCAGTTACAAGGAATAATTCTTATTCTCAGCAAGTTTAACACATTTGCATGAAAGAAATAATTTACTCTGTTGCACCCCCTAGTGGGTTTATTTAGAGTAATCAGATCCTCCCGGTTTTGTTATTTTTCTATTCATCGTACACGTTAACTAAGGAGAGTCACAAAAGGATGTACTTACGTTCCCAAACTAATTTACTTCAAGGTTAACTGACATTTCTCTCTTTTGTTGGTGGTTTCCAATAAGGAATAGTAAGGCACATAGCACCTTGTGATACAAACACGTTTGATATAATCATGAATTTCTGGTTTTTGAGCTGGGTTCTATTTTCAGTTTAAACCCAGAGTAGAAAGACTTTCTATTCCAGGACAAAATTACTCATTCTCTTTTTAAGGTCAAGTGATATGTGTAATAAGGAGAGATCCAAAGAGAGGAGGAGAAAATGTGGGGTTGGTGCATTATTAATGCCAGCTATATTCAATGTGTTCAATAAGTTTTTGCAAATTGGCAAATGGCAAAAAGTCACAGTATTGTTAACATCACTATTTGACTTTGTGTCCATGTTGTTCCTACCTCAGTGAACTTACCTGGAAAAAAAATCAGACCCATAATAAATGAAGGAAAAGGTGAAGGAACCAAATTACCAGGACTCAGACACTGGAAAAAAAAATTAATTTACTTATCTTTTGCTGTTGGACTGATTGTGTCTCATTGCAAAGAGATATTTGTCAGCTACATTAGCAGGAGCCAGCCACAGCTCACAGATTCAGCGTGGCCAGGGCTAACACTGCACACAGACCACGTACATAAAGCTTTTGGGAAAATGGGCCCAAATGTTGTGTTCAGATCAGTGACATGAGGCTGTAACAAAATATGGGAGCTACATCCTTGCTCCAGCTTCCTCATGGCTGATACAGAAGCAGAGAGGCAGAAACGTCCTCAAAACCCCAGACCTGGCCATTCTCTCAGCAGTGGAGCAGAGGAGCACTGACAACTTTCCCTTCAATGAAGGTGCCTGCCCTGGCCTAGAGCAAGTTAAGGGCAGACAGAAGAGCTGGTGTAGGGAGTGAGTAGAGACAGGTACCACAGGGCTGCTGGAAAGGCATTTCCCCCTTCCCACAGGCTGGGAGTTCTGTCCAGTCTTGCTGAAGCTCTCACCTTCTAAGGTTTTTAAATACACGTATAAAGATGTACAGACAATCCCAAATTGCCTTCCTCAGTGCACTATGATTTAAAATATCAAGGCACTTCCAGCAAGTCCTGACATCAGATGGCAAGAAGGAGCAAACAAAGAGGTCTAGCTTGTCTTTTGTGCTTAGATGTATTTTATACCAGAGTATAAAGGAAATCAATATTCCCATCATAAATCTTGCTTACTCTCCTTATAGGGGTGATGGCTGACTTCCATGTGAAAATGTCAAAATAAAAGCACTTTGCTCTCCAAGAGACTTTGGTTCAATCAGGCATAATACAGCACAAACAACCCTAATGTAAATAAATGCACTGAGAATACAAACATCCACAGGAGACACGACTGTGAGAGCCCTCTTACTTCCACCAGGGATATCTATCCACTGCCTAGACAGAAGCAGGAGCATCTCCTGGCTGCTGCTCACCAGAACGAGTGCGGGCTATATAATCTGATAAGCCGTGATTTTCTCTCATTCATTAACATTCAAAATGGTTTCTTTCTACTTCCTTGCATCCCCTTCGATGGCTGACCAGCACGTAAACAAGGAAGACCATTCGTATTAGCCAGAGAAAGCTGCTCTGGCTCGCTGCCTGTGTGCCTATGATAATGAGCCATTCTTAAAGCGTTATCAATGCAAACCGCCTTGGAACCCACGCACGCTTCAGAGGACATGAATCTGTCCTGGTGAACCCTCGTGACGCAGCTACTGCTCTTGTGCTTCCCTGTGCCTGACACAGATCACATCAAAGCCATTATGGCCAAAGAGAAGATGAATAACTTTTGCAATTTTAACTGTAAACGTGTTAACGGAACTACGTTTACGTGTTTCAGATTAAAAAAGAACCATCGCTAACAAATAACCTGAGAAGGTCATTACCATTTCACATTAGTGAATTACCAATAAATTATTTTGAGGAAATTGCTTTATTGTGAAACCAGGACACTGGAAAGAACAATATTATGTACATAAAATTAAATTCTAGCAAATCTTGCTGACAGACAATAGACATGGAAAGTATATATTTCCAATAATGGGCATTTGCAATTCACAATAATTTTATCTGGGTATGTACCTGAAACAAGAAGAAAACACAAGTGAAGATTTTGTAGAGAAGTGTTGATAGCAGAGGTAACAGGATGAAAAGAATAAAAATAAAATTGCTTCCAGTAACCTGGCAGCAAAAACTAAAGCACAGTGTCATCAATATCCATGGCATCTGTGAAGAGAGTCATCACAATACTAAAAAAATCATATTTCATTTCCTCTGCTAAGGTAAGCCCTACGATCTGGCACCTCTGTTTCTCGCTATAATGTTGTCAGTAGGTGAAATTCACAGGAAAAGGGCTGTGTGTTACTTATGTTCTACTTAAGCCTACATTTACTCAGGGTGTGTACTATAATCTGTTACACATAAATGCTTCTTTGGTATTTTGTTAAACACTGTTTTGATCCAAATATTAGATGCATTTTATCTTTTCAATGATGCACATGTAAAAGTAAAACCTTACAACACCATGAGTTTGGATTTAATTTTCCATGCAGAGGGATTTTTTTAATTTTCGTGTTCCTCATTTCCTTACACTCGTGCTGATATTAACACCTGTGCAAACTGAGTGTAAAACGCCATCAAATCACAATTCCCCAATCACATCAGCAGTGATATTTTGCACCCGCTTGGCACAGATGCAATTTATTATATGAGATTAAACACAGTGGTGAATCAGGCCTTCTGTATTTAAAACAACAGCACACATTTTCACCTATAGATAGCATCACCAGATATAGGTACAGGGGAAATAACGCTTTGAGTTCATCTTAAATTTTCATTGATTCCTCTAACTATCACCAAGGAATCCTGTGGCTAGAAGGAACTGCCTAGGAGTAGCCCGAAAAGAACAGGGTTGTTATAAATCAGGCTAAAAATGCACAGGCATGACTGTGTCAGAAAGATGTCACAGTGCATAGCTGTTACAGACCTCTTGGTTTTGAAAATATTAAATGCATGCAAAATGTAATGGGAAAATAGTCAAAAGGTCGGGATAGTGTAACAACACAGCTCCATAAGGAAATACTGCAACCCAAATTTTAATGCCTCCTAAAGATTGCTAATTCAAAGGGGAACAACAAGCCGAGTTTCTGTCTTTGAAAAAGACACTTCACAAAAAAGGTTCCCTACGTCACATCACCATTGTCTGTAATGTGGAAATTGTATAGTGGAAGAATAAATTATCAGCAAATTAATTGGATATAAATAGAATGCTCTTATGTGTTTGGCTTTAGCTGTCAGCAGCTCACTGCTCAGAGCTGATCATGGGTGTTGTTTTTTCAATCAAATAAGACCCTTTATATTATAGTGTTCTATATTCTGTGACTAGAACTATTATAATTTGAGCTGAAGCAGTTATCTTTACTACCTTGTGAATACAATCTGAAAGAGTTACAGAAAATGCTGATATACTTAGGATGACCTTCTTTGGTTCAGTGGTGTTACAGGCATACATTTTTTCCTTTTTTTGTTACTAGGAAGGAGAAAATTACATTGGGCTAAAATGAATACTAATGAAACTCCTTAGTTAGCTTTCTTTGTGATAAGAATAAAAAATTGGAGCTATGTTCCTCTAGAATCTCAAGCAATTTTTGTCCTTTATTCTGATAGAAAGATTACTGACAGTAGAGAAGGAGAGCAAGGTAATTTCATAAAATATCTGCATTTTTAAGAATGCTTTTGTTGCAAAAATGTTGGTGTGCAATTTCTTCAATCTACTTTTAAGGCTGTAAAGAAAAAGTACCTATTTGTTCTGCACTGCAACAATGCCAGCTGCATTCAATCAACTAAAAAGCTGCAAGCCATAAACCTTCCTCCACAGCTATAGAAGAAAAAAAGGCAGGGCCATAAAAATTCATCAGGATAATGTAGAGATGAGGCGTGTTTGAATCACCATCCCTGCAATCAACCAATCACTCATCCTGTGGCATTTACAGCACATCTCATTCCCCTGTTCCTTAAGGACAATTGATTTTCCTGATTCCATTAGCATAACGGCAAGGAAAATGACTGCAGTGCAATATTTCTGGAAACTTCCAACAAGTATGCTGTGTGCTGGAGTGTGACCATAATAATAAGCTACCTAGCTAGCAACTGCGTGTGCTTCTGCTGCTGCTGCTATGGTATCGCATCCAAGGGAAAAGGACACAGAGTAAGCAATTTTGGGTTCATGCATAGGGGAAAAAAAAAAATGTTTTCACAGAATATAAACCAAAAACTCACTTAAGCAAATAAACATAATTTCAAGGCGGGCTGATCAGTAGGCAACATCTAGCAGGCCTTGAGCATTATTGTGTTATGGTTAATAATTCCATTTTCTGAAACATTAGTAATACTTCTGCATTCCTCGATGGCTTTTATACTTCTGTTTTAGCTTAGGTTTAAAACAGAAGAAAATGAAACTTTAATACCAGAGTTTTGTTATAAATATACAAGAATGCATCAGTGGATTCCCCAAAGAATTTACAACCATTCACAGCATTACACAGTCATCAGCACTAAGCAGGGGTCTCCACATTTTTCAGTTTTCTCTGGAAGTTCAATGATAATATCCACACTAGCTTAAATTATTCAAGATGATGAAACTTTATTGGTGAACATGCACTGCCTAAATTTAAAACTGTACATTATTATCTTCCCTTGTGAATGTATTTTAAGGATGTGTTAAGCTTTTTGAAGTGTAATTCAGAGACTACTGTATCTCAAACAACATAAAATACTTTTCATCTTGTGAAGGATCCTTTAGACTTCTAAGGTCCTATCTGTTGTACATTTTTAAGTCCCTTTATAGTTTCAAACCCAGTGGGTTACGCATGTTAAATTCAATCCCTAAATTGAATTCAAAGTTGATACGAGCCTGCCTGCAGAACTAAGGAAAGTCTTCCTATTATAAGAACCAAGAGTCAATATTTTTAACCCCTCATTGGCATGCTTTTTTCTTTTATCCCTAGAAATACTTCAGTATGCCTCACAACAAGCAAAAAAGAAGATAAACTTTATTCCAATTGCATCCTCTGACATTACTATCAGCATGGCCCAGATTCTTACAAGAACTTCTACTGTTGTAGTTTGTTACTATTATTATTTTACATCCTATAATATTTATTCATAAATATGGATCCTTTCCTCCTAAGCATGGTGAAAACACAGAACTATTACAGAGAACTTAAAACTTACAAATAAAAAAAATTATAATAGATATAAACAGGAGAAAATGAAAAGTTACATTGCAACATCTCATTGTGAAATCCCAGTGGTTCCCCAGGATCAGACACAAGCACTCTATAACCCCACGTCAGGTCTTGGGAGGACTGAAAATTCATAGCAGGGACAAACACCCAACAGTGTCTCCTCTGTAAATCCTCATCAGTATAAAGTGACCTACAGAAATGCTGCCTTCTGCACAAAGGCACCCCATTAACCAAGTGCCAGGTAGGGTGCCCTTTTCCAAGTACCCCACAGGGTATGTCATGGACCCTCAGGGAACAACTCTGGGACAAACAGGGTCCATGTCTCAGGAGTGGTCTCTTGTCCCTGTAACACTGATGACAGCTGCTTCTGAGCACAGTGACATCTTGTGTGCTACTTCAGTCCCTGCCCAAAACTCCAGCCAATCCAGTGTGGGCAGACGAATGTGGCCCTGGAGCTCTGCGTGCTGCACCCAGTGTTTCCTGCTTGACTGTCTTCCATCCTCTGATTAATAGCATAGGCAAAGCAAGCACAATTTTGGATATACTCAAAACAATTAGTTTTCAGGAAAGGCTTTTGTCATCAATTCTGTCTATCTTACGAAGTTAGAAATTCCCTTGATATGCTGTCCATGTCACTATGCTAAATAATAGCAACTATTCTTAATTAAAAATGATCACTGGGTGTAGCTTTCCATCTTCATGGCCGTCTACAAGGAAGCACAGTACAGGGATCACAATGACAGAAAGGACTAAGCCCAAATCTGACTAAAGTCCTACAGACCTGGGTGCACTTCTCCTATATAAAAAGTCAGTGTCTCCAAAAACCAAGGGTTTGTTTTCATCACTTGCAGCGTCTAATTTTGCCCACACAGATTAGCCTGTTTTGGCCCTGGGTGTAGGGTTTTAATTTCTCTTGTTTACATCTCAGCCTAATGTTTTACATATTTCTTTAAATCTGCCAGGAACCAAAGCATTTTGCAAGCTAAATAGAAATGTCAAATAACATTTTCAGCAGAAGTAAAATGGTCTAAGAGACAGGTCATGGGCTCTTGTTATGGCAGCTCCAAGTTCACACCGCTGGCTGACAGATACTTAATGTACAGATTCAGATAAATGACCTAGCTTCTCTCTGCCTCCATTTGCTCACGTACATAATGAGGACAAGGATATACCATTGCTTTGGAGAAATTTTACCAATGATTCGTTGATATTTGGGCAGCAGTGTGAGACCATGGTCCATCCTGCCACTGAAACAGCCAATCTCTCTGCTTAACAGAGAACAGCAAAATGCCTACTTGATATAAAAAGAAAACTAAAAATATGTAATTTGAATCTTAGTCATCCAACAGGATGTCAACTAACCCCACAAAAATATCTCCAGCTCATGGGTACCAATACCACCCAATGCTCCCTCCCATTAGCCCAGGCCTTCCTTGGGCATTCTGTGCAATTACAGTGGCGTGGGGGCATCCCCACAGCCAGGATAAAGAGGCATCATTCACTACAGGAGGCTTGTCATGAGGCAGGCAATTAGCATAGCTACTCCCCTAAGGCAGACTCAGTCTCCTAAAGAGGATGAGGATGTTCACATTCTGTAGCTGCAAAGGGCAGTTGGCAGCCTGCATAATTTAGAGCTGCCCGGATGGATGTTACCCAGGACTCAACACTGTGCTGGTACCCCTGGAGTGGGGCAGAGTGCCACAAAAGCAGCTCAAAACCATCCTTTCAACATCCTCTTGATTTGTGATGTGCACTTGTTGACCAGCACCTGGGATCAGGGCCACAAGCACAAGGCAGATTCACTGATTTAAGATTTAGACATCCCAAACACAAATTTTATTCGAAGTAGAAGCAGGCCAGCATAAAGAGGAAAGAATATTTTGTGGGGTTTTATAGTTGGTCAGGAACTCGGCTTAATAGCTCCTCTAAAAACAGCACCATCAGCAAAGACACCCTACAGTGTGAGGACATCAGCTGTAAACTAACTCTGAGGGAAATGCAAATCTATTAAGTCAACACCAGTTGTCTCTGACCTATTTAGTAGTTATCTGCCCACAAGCTTATTCTGATTTACTTAAAGCAGTTTATCCAGGATGAGCTAAGCCCCTGTTACTAATTGGTGAGCATCTTGTTTCACGTTGGCCTAAATGCCTTAAACTCAGCTAAAAAAGTCTAGTTTAGAAAGATCAAAGTGTCTACACAGCTATCCACATTGCTTTAACTAAAGTTTTTTAAATTGAATCTTAAATTAGTCTGCATTAATTGAATCCTTTCAATTAAGGTGCATGCTTGAGCCAAAGATAGTGCCTATTTGCGTGCTGACCAAAGACCTGGTTAACCAGCACGATCCAAAGAAAATCCATTGGGCAAAAGACACTTCACATCCCAAATGTTTCTTTTCTGTTTTGCTTCCAGACATCAGAACCATAAAGCCTCCAGGTCCACTGAAGTGTGCTGAACCTTGATCCTAGAAGTGCTGTCACACAGAGTGAAAATGAGGTACATGAGAGCATGAATAATATATATCACATTGCACTACATAGCTCCTTGGCATGCAAATGTCAAGAACTGGATCGTCAGCACAATATTCAGTCCAGTTCACAGGCTGAATATAGTATTAGGTGCTGTTGTTTGTTTTTTAAATTCAGTATTGAAAATGTCTCAGGCAAGCTAACAATTTAGGCTAAAATAGTAAGATATGCCCACTACCTCCAGGAGCCAAACCAGGCCAGTCTCAGCTGGGCCAAGGGATCCTGGCTCCACTATAAAGGCCTCTGTCTCACCAAGACAGATGTTGATGTTGAGCAGACAAGTGGATTTACTTCTTTCTTTCTGACTCCTTCCTCCTGTTTCTCCAAGCTGCAGCTAACACAAACTTTTGCATTGGCTTTTCTGCTACATACTAGACACCTGGAGATCCTTGCAAATCCCTCAGCACCTGCACTCCTGCCCACATCAGGGCCTGAGTGAGGGCGGGGAGAATAAACATCAGAGTGGAAATTTTCAGGAAAAAAAATGTGCAAGACGGGTCAGGAGAGGTTCCACATTTTTACTGTCGCTTGTTTCTCTGATCTGATGACTCCCAGCATGTCTTGTTCCTCATCCCAGCTCTCCCTATAACCATTACTTACTCCATGCTCACACTAGCTCTTCCAGCTTGCAGGGAAAATTGACATTAGGGGCAAACAATATTAAGCCTCTCACCATGAGAAATCCCAAATTATACAGCTACACATGCCTCAACATGACAGAGGAGGGAAAAAAGGACCCACATCTTAGCCCTTGACCCCTGTGAGATAATGCTACCTTTGGTTGCCAGAAAAGACCTTTTCTCTTCATGTGACTCTCAGTCACTCTGTGAAAAGCTGTTTATATTTCTTCTTTCCTTGGACATGATCCTAAAAATCAGGTTCATATGCACAATGTTGATCTGCAAGTCCAGCATTTACCACATCCTTTCAGCTGTAGAACCAGATTCCATATTCAGGGACAAATTCTACCTGCTCCCCTGAGAGCACCAAGGGAATCCAGAGAGAAATGCAAGTAGGGGACCCTCATACATGTGGGACATGATATATAAAGGAGCAAGGCAAACTCAGCAGACTCTATCTCTGCACCATGTGACATATATGACAGCAGGGCTTGTAAGGCCAGTGTAGAAAGTGCCTCTTCTGTACCAGATGAGACGCACTGTTAAGGTGACCAAAGTCCATCATTTTCTGCCTTGACTTAGGAAGAATTTCTCTGTTTAGAAGGAGGTGTCTATCCCTGGAGAATAGACACAGTCTTCAAGACAAGTCCTCCTGTTTTCCATTTGTAATGTGCCTTTTAACAGCGTTAAATTGCTCTGCACATTAGTGAGGTGGATAATTAATAAATAATAATAATAATTACTTGATGCTGGTTCCATCTGGCATCTGCTGGAGAGCTTAGCCCTCAGTGTGGCTTGGTAATGCTTTCAGCACTTACCAGTCAGACACCATCAGGCCACTCTAGGGCTGGTGGTAAGAGACAGTCTGGGCAGCACAGGGGAGGGGTTTGTTGTTCAGAAGACAGCTAGATTTATTTAGTATCATATAAAAGCCCTTAGAAAAAAAACCTTCTTCCTTTCACTTAACTCCCTGCCAAGAAATTACTTGGGGGAATGGGGAAAACGCTCTTTTAAAGGCTATTAAATGCTATTGTTAAAAGAAAAAGGTGCCCATAATGTAATGCCTTCCCCACAGTAGTTCTTTCCTCTCCCCAAAACATCATCTCAGTTTTCTGTTTGTTTTGCACTACCAGACTGAAGTTGACACTGTGGCTCCTGATGAATTGGTTCTTGATGTCATTGTCAATGCTAATAGTTCTCCAAAAGGAGACTATTTGGTTTTATAATTGCAATAGCAGCTACATCCAGGGACTCAGGAAACAAACAAAAAATATTATTCACCCTTTCATTACTAGATCATCTTTAAGGTCCCTTCCAACCCAAACCATTCTATGACTATCTCAGAGGAAGGCAACTCCCTTTTTCTTTCAAGTATTTGCACGAGAAATTTGGTTAAATGTCACCAAAGTCCTGTTTGGTTATCACTGAATATGCAAGGAGAGCGATGCCATTACCTCTAGGCAAGGGTTGGCCCTGTGAAGATGGAAGTTTGCAAGAGACGTTTTTTATACTGTTCAGGGCTGCCCAAGTTCATGACCATTACAGGCTGCTACAGACTAAAACTTCAAAAGAAACTTCCAGTATTACTTTTAATCATTGTCACCCTCCACGACCATATCTGGGGAAATCTGAGCCTGATCTAAGGCTTGCATTCCTGACCAAATTGATTAAGTAAACTATATATCAAGGAGATTATTCCAACTACTATAGCACTGCTAAACTCACAGTAAGAGAGCAAGCCTAGAATTTGTAACCTTTGGCAGTTTTTGTCACTTGATATGTATGTGCATAAGCATGCAAACAGTTCACAAAGGCTGGAAAGGTTTTTCCCTTCCCAGTCCCAGAACTGAGTGCCCATCCTACAGCAACTGGTGAGCTGCCACTAGCCCCAACACTTCACTCAGATTGGATCTGAATTTATTACACTGGTTTTAAGCAGACCAGAAACCACAGCAAAACAAACAAACAAACAAATTAAAGACAAACAAGCTAACAAAAAAACCCAGGAGGCCCTAATTTCACATCCTTGGCATTGACTTGAAAACAAGCAGATCTTTTTTCAGCACTGATGCTGCTGTCTTGCTGGCAGGAAAGTAAGAAGAAACTAATTTTTCAATTTTTTTCGATTTCAAAAGTCTGGTAATGTTTAAGTGGGCATTTGCTATACATACAGCCCCCGGGTGACATCACAGCTTTGAGGTTCAATGTGGAATGTGAAGCCAGTGGGAGGGGAAGAGGGAAACAGTCATTTTAAAAATCAGACTGACAGCCAGCACTCTGAATGGCAGCTACCAGAGCTGTCCTGGCTTTGAACTGTAACTGGTTTATTTTAAAAAGTTAGATCAGGAGTGTAAAGTCCCCATCCCACTTTAAGTTTTTTAATAAAAATTCAAAGTGAAGACTTGTGATAGCCCTGAGTAATAGCAATCGAAAGAGCTACAGTTGGCTACGAATCTGGAGAAAGGAAATTTTCTTGTTAAAATTGCATCAGCAGTGGAAAGGAAATGAGAAAAAGGGAAGGGAAAAAAAAACATAGAAAACCTGGATTGGACAAAGGGTCAAGAAGAAAAAGAGAGGGACTAGTTCATTGTGTTGTTGTCAGAGGACAGATATAGTTACCAGCACGTCGAGTGCCACTTGTATACACAGCAGCACTGCTGACATCAGGACACTCAAGAGAGCAAATTCTGGCAGCCCTTGCAACCTCCAATGTTTTAAATGGATTGTCCCAAATCCAGTGCCACAAGAAAACCACAGAGATAGCTTCTCTCAACATTGCCATTGGGGTGGCAGCTAAAAGAAGAAATTCCAACCCCACCTCAGAAGTCAGTCTTGCTTTTTCCTTTCCCACCCCTCAGAGTGGCTCATCCAACATCAAATAGTGTGAGTGATCTGTGCTGGGCACTGCAGATGCCCGTGGGACTGGATGCAATTATATATTTTGGGAGTCATGAAGTGGGGATGTGATGTGAAGTTTAAATAGACCTAATATCTTCACTGTGAAACACTGTATGCTAAAAAAGGAGAAATAATGAAACCCTAGGGTTATCCCTGTAACAACTCTTATTTTTTATTTTAAAAACTTAATCAGGAATTCTTATTACTCCCAAATAGTGTTTTAAAATAAAAACCAATCCCTTCCATGCTGCCTTGGGCATACAGTGCTGAAACTTGCAGATGGAAGGCACTCTTGCAGACAGTGCTTCCTAATCCTGCCAGGAGTTGGAGTGGGGACAAGGAAATCTTCAGGGTAAAATAACGGGAGCAGAGGTCCTGTAGGACAAGAAGATGATGAATTCCAAGGGAGCAAGAAGAGCAAAACATCAGAGGAAGAGATTCTGGGTTAAGGAAGCAGAACAGCAGTGGAGGGAAAAGCCTTATGGGAAAACAGAGTAGCAGGAGAGGTGAGGCATAGAAGAGAGCACAGAGTGACAAAGCCATGGGGCCAAATCTGCAGCTTTTGCAACCAAAATTGTGGGAAAAGGAGAATAATAAAAATGGAGTGAATCAGAGGGAAGGTTATATTTAATAAATTACAATATGAAGTTTACAATCAGGAACAATTTCTAAGACAACCTTTTCCATACATCAGAGCTGCAGAACTGTCACAAACTACTTGTGAAACTACTCTTGGTGCAGAGTTACAGTCTACTGTGTCTAGGTATCCTTCAGTGTCTTTGTATAACAGTGAGCAGGTTCTTGTATTATGTCAACCACAAGTTAGAGCTAAATTGAGCAGCTACTCCTGGATCAGAGCAGAAAAATTTCCTATTTTCATCTACCCAATTTTCTCAAACTTTTCTCTTTAGAGCTGCTGTTATCTAAGACTGGGAAACTTCAGTAAAAATTATTCAACTTCTTCTAAGAAAAGGCAGGAAGAAATGTAGGAAAAATAAAAATAATCCAGCCTTTAGGGTTTTTTTAAACAGATGTGGAACAAAACTAACCACCGAAGAAAGATGAATTCTGAACTGAAAATTGACTTTGCTGCTTCCCCATGGAGCCCAGCTCGTGAGCTTTGACTCTTTTGGTTCCCACTCTGACTTGACTTTGAGTTCAAGTCAAAGATTGTATGTGCAGTCATCTTTTGATCTTACATTCTTGTCCAGTGTTAAACAATGGGTTCCAAAGATAAGTTGTCTGTCTGTACCATATGTACAATTATATAAATGGTTGTCTATCTAGATACAGACCTAGATAGGAAGCTAAGGCAGACACCAGCACAGAGATTATAGATAATCGCTGTTCATTTACTGGTCCTTACCCCCCACAGAACTGTGTAAGTTAATGAGCTCTGAAATATGAGTTTCAAAAAAACTTTCATTTCAATAATATTATACACCCTCAGGCTCCTATTAAACTTTTTTTGCAACAATAACACCATTCAAACTAACATTCATATGTGAATTACAGTGATACTGCACATCATGAAAATGCAGAGAAAATGAAATAGCAAAGAAAGCACAGTTTTCAGTCTGCCAGTTATCTTAGCCACATTCAAATTAATCAGCAACAGCTACCAAGGACAGGTGAATGGCCTCCAATAAAACCAGAAACTGCCTGGCCTTCTACCACATACTTGAAAAGAGCAGCTGGAAAGCAAAAAGATCACAAGATTTATTTTTCACAATTTCTGCCCTGCTCAGACTGCAGCAAACACCAGCCTTCTTGAGGGACTTTCTGTCAGATTATTAGTATCATCACTCTCCTGAAGAGATACAGACACACTCAACACTGATGGTCATCAGAATTTGCACCAGCAATTCCAAGGTTAACCTTGCCCCAAGCCTGTATGTGACCCACACAGTAGAGACTCATTCACTAAACTGTGCTGTTTTCAGCCTCACCCTCAATAGCAGTGAAGCAGCTCCAGAGCTGCTACAAACACTGTGCAGATATCTCTCCCAGGAAATCCCACGCATAAGATTTGCAGAAAGATCTGACTCACAAATTTATGCCCAATACAGATGAGTGAAACTTGCCCTCCCTGCTCAAGCAGGACCTGTTTTTGAAGTACTCTAGCAACTTGAACAAGTCCGCTAACACTTAATGAAATTCCAAGAGTTCAACATCAGTCAAAAGTTCAAAATCAGTCAGAAGAGAGTGGCCAGGCACTTCTGCAATTCTGGTTAGGCAGCTCCTGACATACTAACACCATTGAAAATGTGGTTGTAGAGCACTTTAGAAAACCTACCTTTCGTGTTCTGTACATCTTTAACGTACATGTTGATTTGGATGCCTATCCAGAAAAGCTGCAATCCAACAATACAAGTTTCATGAGCACAGAAGGCTAAACCCACAACACTGGGCACTTACATGTCTCAGCTTCACAAAGTTTGACTTCTGATCCCACTCCAAACATAATCTGAATTTACCTCTACACATCAACATTTGTGCTGGAATTTTTGCTGAAGCCTCATGCCATAATGCTGTAAGAAGAATCCAAGATTTCCAGAAGCAATAAGGATAAGCCAAGATCACACTAGGAACTGAGATCTGGCAATTAGTTTGTTCCTTGAATTTTAAACCTTCAGGTTACAGGTCTGTGTTGTCTGTGAGCCAGTAAGGAATTCTGAGTGGTGACAAGAATTTGAGCTGTCTAGTGCTCATCACAGGACCTGGATACTTCTTCCCCATTCTCATTATTTGGCCTTGGATCTCCCTGATTCATAGAATAAAGTAAATGAGACTGAAGCAAATTTTTAAAAGGCTCTGTTATTTGTGGCTCTGTTATTTGTGTCTCAGCTAATTGTGTAATTCAGTTCTGTGCAATAACAATCACATACGTTTTCCGTACGAGGTTCAGCCTTATACACAAAACCTTTTCAACACAGTTCTTTTAATATCCCTGTGCCTACACAATTCCAGTGCAATCCAACAGAGTGGGCTGGCCAACTCACAACTGGTGGCTGTTGATTTTTTTGTTTGTTTATTTGCAGATCATCAAGAGCATGTGAAGAGTGGGTATGTGTGAAAAGAACTGCAGACTGAGCAGCTTAAAATTGGATTGCTTGAGCAAAAAACACTCCTTTCCTGTTCAAAACTGTTTGGGACTGAATCCTGACCTCAAGGTAAAGCAGAGAAAACTGAATTTGAAGAAGATGGGATCTTCAACTATTGGAAACAAGGAGCAGGTTCTATTTATAGGAGCAGATTCTTCTCTCTCAAAGCAAAGGACACCAGAAACATCGTTCTGCACTGCAACCCAGTAGCTGTTGGGGTACCCTTTGTATCTACATTATCTGCAATCAGTCTGATCACCACTGCCTACATTTCTTGCCCACATTATTTCAGAAGTTGTGGTAAGGACCATAAAGGCAAACATCTTTGAAGCTGACGGTCCCCCCATCTAGTTCTAGTGTTTTCTACAAACAGGGTTTTGAAAGCCTCTCTTCTAATGTTTACCTAGAATAGTGGGGGGTCAGAGAGGCGCTGTGGCTTGGAAAGAAAAACCACAACCATGTTAAATGTTCTTTCTTCCCAGCAAAGCCTGTGTTAGCTTTGCAGTGAATAATAATTATGGTATCTCAGAACAATTACAAGAAAGGATCTCAAAACTGAAGCAAGAAGGCATTTTTGCGTTAGAAGGCCTGACTAGCCTCAGTGGGCTTCACCTCCACTGGCAGGTGAAATAGCATGGAGAAGCCCCTGGGCAGAAGGTGAAAACTCTGAACATCTCCTTTCCTGAGGCAACAGAGCAAGCCAGAAGCTGCTGTGGAGGAAGAGCTGGAGAACTGTGCCAGAAAACTGGCAGTTTCAGTCCAGCCCCGAAGCTTGGCTGTCTCAGGGCAGCCACTCCGGTGATGTGGGGAAGAACTGAGTCCCACAGGACCACAGCAAGCAAGGTCAGACTGTTCCCCACCTCTCCAGCCAGTCTTGGAGCTGGAGCTAAGGCAGGCTCTGCAGTGCAAGTGCAAAAATTTACAGCATGGCCAGTGGGTGAGGCTTGAAACTGGGCACTGACTACAATTAACTGAGTGCCTGAGGGACTCTGTCTCAGCGAAAGCACGTTAATCCAATTCTAAAGTGCAGGAGTGCTCTAACAGTGCTCTTTAATCAGGTTGAGATGACCTATCAGAAAATGGGAGATGACTGTGGATAAATGGTCCGTATGCTGAATACCAAGGCATTTAATGAAAAATTTTCCTAATAGAAAAATTTTCCATGCTCAATACTTTTCATTGACTACTTTTTTACAATTTTACCCATTTAATAGCAACTGTCATTAAGTTATTTTCTATGTAATATCAACTGAAAATCATTTATTTCCTGCTCCAAACAGCAATTAATGCCAATTATTTTACATAGCACCATGAACTGCTACAGATTTTTCAATTTTCTACTCAGCTTCTCTACATAATTTTTTATTTTTTTAGTTTAGTTTTGTAATTTTCAACACTTTGAAACAGGAGGCGGAAGTGGTGATTTCATCTTTTTCAGCAAAAAAAAAAATTGAAAAGGCCCAACTATTAGAGCAGCAGGAGCCCTATAAACAAAAGAATAAGAAAGATTTACTATTGTCTTTCTGAGTTTGATTTTAACTTAGGGAATGTCAATATTCATAACAGAAAATCCAAGGCAGAGCTGTGTTATACTGAAATGGAGATATGTATGGCCTTTTTTATATTGCAAGTACAAGTTTCTTACATTGTACCGTTCCTGTGATGAGGTGGCAAATTTAAGACCCCAGGCCTGCTTTCTCTCTTGATGGTGGTAAATGCTACACCTTGAAGAGTTCTTGATTGCAGGGTCAAGGTCAGAGGTCTGTTGCACAGTGGAGACTGGATTCAAGGAGGATTCCTTTGACTTAGCTCTGGTCTAACATTCTCAAGGCTGAAGAAGGACCAGCACCATCTGACAATTTTCTGAAAATTTATCTTTTTTCCATAAATTTGATTTCATTGTTACAGGTAACGCGAAGAAACTTCCGGGCTTTGAACATTAGCAAATATTCGGGTTTAATTTAATTAAGACATTTTTGTATTTTCATCAACTTTTTTAGAGAAGAAGCCTATTTTCCTGGTTTGCTGCAGATGGATTTTGTGAATTCTGTTTCACAGCAGTTGATGCTTCCTTACACTTTAAAATCATTAGGTCTGCCCTGATTTACTCTTGCCTCCTCTAAGTCTCCCAGACTTACACAAGGACCAGAAGAAAATACTCCAGACAATGTCTTTTGCAGCAGAGTCTTCAAAGACAACACTTTCTCCTTAATCCTCATATTTCTTGCAGCATTTCACCCTCAGTAACTAAAATAATAGAAAATCCCTCTTCAGAAAGTTTTTTTAATCAAACGAAGTGATAGACCCATTTTTTATTCTTATGGCTAAAGTCCAAAAACACACACTCTGTCAATGGTGTTGAATTTAGCATTTTTGTGATAAAGCTCTTTGAGTTTCTTTTCAAATAAACATGTACAGCTTTAAATGAATAAATCATGCAAATACATGTTAATGTATACATAAATTAACACAACATAATAAGGAAAATGAAGAAACAAGATTACAAATTTTCTGCACCTCCAAAATATGAGAGTGATATTTGCTTTAGAAAGAACAAACTCATTTAGAGAAAAAGCTTATATAGATACAAACAAACCCAAATCGCCAATGAAAGCTAATTTTATGTTCAGCAAAGAAGGAAGATGTGCTTCCCACTACAATAGACAAAACCCAATTAAATTAGGCAAACGTAAAAACACAGAAACAAAATTTCATTTACTAAATAAAATCTCAGAGTTGAATTCTGTTGTCCACTCCATGTTCACAGCCCTCACAAAATGAGTTAGAGATTCTGGGGAAGAGTATTTATTGCATATGAAAAATTGAGGCAGTCGACAGGAGAATCTGCCTCAAAGATTCAAGTTCTCAGATAGATTTTTCATGAAAACTATTTATTTTCTTTTTCCTGACTTATTATTTCAGTTTCTCTTTTTCAACCTTGAATGTTTTTAAATTGAGACAAAAATAAAGCATTTGGAGAATACTGCTCAAAAGACATCACATCAACATTCAGGCTCCATATATATGCTCTCTGCAATGGGATGAATTTTTCCAATTACTCCCCCTTTGCCTAGCTCTGTTCCTAGGTCACGTTTCAATGGATGCAGAATTACTCATTGCTGAGTGTTTTTTAAATTTCTGCACAATCCTGGTTTCTGTTATCACTCTTACCAACAAACTCCTGTTATTACTAGAAGTGTCATAAATCTGTCATTTGTGAGGTTTCAAAACTTGTCTCTTCTAACCACAGACAGTAGTTTTCTAAGACAAACCCAAACTCCAGAACAATACTGCCAACTCTTGAAGAAAAACATCTCCTGATAGATAGCCTATATTGCTGCTTACAAACACATATTCAGGGCTTAGTTTATTAGTATCAAGTATATTTTGACAAATGATACTTGGTTAGCAAAGACCAGATTTCTGCTGAATTCTACTTTCAGTTCACACAAATCACACAATATAATAAAGACACCTCACAGCTCAAAAATGTTCAACAGAAACATTTGCTTAAATCAGCTGTCTTTCACCCTGAGCAACCTTTTTGAGAAGAGCAGAAAATTCAGCCTAAGTCTCCCTGATAGTCATCTGAAGATGGAAGTTTTTATCACAGTCAAGCAGAGTATAAAGTAAGGACACCGATCTGATGCCTCTCATCTGTCTAATGCATTTGCCAGACCCTTATCACTGCACCTGGATGCCACAACTGACTCCATTTAGCAGTCAGTTTTGATACACAGACTCATAACATGATTCTCCACATTACCACTTTAAATATCTGATTGCTTATCTGGACTGACAGCCCTGTTAGAACCAATTCATTCTTCACAGTGTCCTGGACCTTGGCCCTTTACTTAAGCTGGAGCGAAGCAGAGCAGATTTTTGTTTGCAGCAGCCTTATGCCCGCTGCTCCTCTGCCCTTCCCGACACATCAGCCTTTAGATAGATGCATATTTTGCTTTTAGGATTCTATTCAGCATCCAAATAGAGCACATGGCAAAATTCTTACTACATGAAATGCTAATTGCTCAGATTCTGGTCTCCTCTTTCCACACAGTGGTTAAAAAAGTAGCACAGCCAAGCACGACCTACTGCTCTGTCCTCCAAATCACCCAGCTTCCAACCATTTCTTCTGGTGAGTCCAAGGCTAATATTGACATGTCAGAAATGTTCAGATATATTTTCCCTTCAGTATAAAGAATATGTGATTTCCTGACAGACTGCAGTACAGAACTGTCAACAAAAATATCAGAACAATAAAACTGCAAAGTTAACAACCCATTCTGTGGTTTCTGGAGATGTCAGTAGTTATTATAAATGACTTTCCAGTTAATTACCTGTTTTGAAAATTAAGGAGATTGGGGGTTCACAGCTGCTCCAATAAGTAGCTTCAGTGCCCGCCTCATCCCATTGAGTATGATAAATAATATATTCTCTACCACCCAGACTGCCAGACAGTGGCTGTGTCAAACTCCTCAGAGAGCACACTTTGTCTGCCATGTGTTATAGGAAACATTTATGACAAAAGTAGAAATTAGATGGTGGTTAATCTTGCTTCTCTGTGTCCCATGTGGGGCACAAGCACAGTTGTAGTGTGGCTTGCTGGATGACAGTCAGAAAAAATGATCTCAGCAAATTGTGTGTGCATCAGGATACAGCACAAAGAATGGGATTAGGAAATTATTTTTGGTAAATTGGGCAGTGAGGTAGTCTCTTAAAAGAGAAACGAGGTGACAAGAGCAAATTTTATTTCCCCTTAAAAAAAAAGCAAGCTTTACGTTAGTTAGATCACAGCGAAGAAGAATGAAATCATACTGCTCTGGGGTTTTTAATTTGCTTCTTATTGCTGCTTAGGCTATTTAGCTTGCAGATCATAATAAACTCTGTTCTAATGACAGCACCAAAAGATGGATCCAGCTTATAAAAATACTACTAAAAGAATAGCAGTAAGTTCTGCATTTTAGTTCCTGTGAAATGCAAAAGGAATAATTGTTAGTTCAGTTACATGCTTATAAACAAGGTAAATTTGCTAGTCACACTGACAAATTAGGGTAAGTGAGATCAGCCCTGGAATTACATACAGTCTGTCGTCACACCATAACAACACAGGACAGAAATCAAAGTTTTGCCTGAAGAGAAACTCTGAGGGAGTCCTCAGCAAGTCTTACCTACTTCTAAATGACATTTGATGCAGCTCACAAAGTAACTTAAAGTCAACCCCCAGCTGTGACTTCCCTCTGAACACTTTTTGAAATATATAATTATAGCATGAAGATCATAAGAAGTAGCAGAGTTAAGAGAATCATCATTTTCTAAAG
Organism: Climacteris rufus; assembly: GCA_013398175.1. Taxonomy (NCBI): domain Eukaryota; kingdom Metazoa; phylum Chordata; class Aves; order Passeriformes; family Climacteridae; genus Climacteris; species Climacteris rufus. The sequence continues at coordinate 879,761 of VZRZ01003105.1, forward strand.
AAACTTGATGGATAGAGTTACAGGTTCCTTCTATGAAAGGGTAGGTAATACTGGTATCACTTAATTTCTCAGCCTCTCCTGTGTAATATATATCACACCAAAAGCAGCAACACTTAAGACTTGTGATGCCATTTTTAATTTAGACTCCTGCTTCCAACAAAACCCTGTGTTTGTATCAAAGAATTGGAAGCTGTGGCCACACTTCATATTGGAACTGTCCAAACCTCGGTGGTTGATGCATTTTACTGAAGCAAATAAACACACTGACGGATCTGAACACCACAAGGAGCGGCCTGCATATAATCTCTTCTGTCTAAGACTGAATTAAATGCACAATAGTGCCTGGTCTGAGAGGTGTTAACTCCTCTTGGGAGTTTCTGAGAACTCCTGGGAATTCTTTTAGGAGAAGCAGAATTTTCACTTCAGTTTGATTAATCTTTTATTTCCTCACTGGTTTTTAATGAAATGCAGGAACTTTAACTCCTAAAAGTTGATAACAGCTGGCATTCTTTTGCTTTCACGCTTCACATCTTTTCATTCTTAAGAGCCTTGCCAATCTTGTTTTGACCCCTCAGCTCTGTATTTCCTTCTGTCTATTGATGCAGTGACTGGTTTACCACCATGGAAGAATAGTCATATAGAAGATCCCTTGCTGTATAATAAACTTAAAACTTAACATTTCTTTCCAGTTCTGTATAGAATACAGTAGTTCCCCAAACATTCAACTTCATATAGGCTAGGCTGGAATAAACAAACCAGTCTCCTACATTCTCCTCTGAAGATTTTCAAAGGCTCTACAGCACTCGAATCAGGAATCACATTGATTTTCAGTAAATCCTTTCTCCTAATTCCTCTAAAGCGTTTCTGAAAACCTCCTGCAAAAAGCCTCAGAAAACATATGTAGTGCAGTCTCAGGGACGTGAAATGGAAGGTGATGTTAAAAAAATTTAGTATTTGCTATACCAACAGCATGCTGACATAAATACCCAACATAAATTTCCCTGTAGAAAGATACAGAGCTACAGGGCTATAGCTTTACTAAAATGGCCTGCTCATTATCATGAAATCTATTGATCCATTTTCATTAGGTAGAGCTATCTTTGCCTTCACTGGAAAGATCCAGAAATCATAATCTTTTTTTTCTTTAATTTCACAATACAAGGCCTTCAGCTAGGATGACAATTTTGGTCTGTAAAACCGTAAATATTTGTCTATTCAAAGGCAGCATTTATCTTACAAAGGCACACATAGCAGTTTTGCCTCTGACAAGTTCCTTGTTTATTTATTACTCTAATAACAAATAGACTGTCATCCCTGCTGGGCCTCAAAGATGAACTAAATCTGCTGACACAACTGATTGGGAGCGGCTGCAAATTATTTTATTAAAAACTGTGCAACAGCAGATTCATGGTGGGGAAAATGTTTAAATCATAATTCTGCTATTGGTCTATATGTTCCATAGTAACATTCAAAGAAACCAGAAACACTTTTGTAACCCTCATGTTTATACTGCAGCATTTGATTTTCATTTTGTCCAAACTGGAGAGAGGCAGTGAAGGGGAGACAGATTTCTTTTGTGTTGAGTGCTCTGTGTGCACACACACCAAGAGCAAAGCACAGCATCTTAATTAGATGGGTCCAGAGGCTCCGGGAGACAAGGGAGAGTGACAGTCACTGGACATGCTTGATAGCTCTCTCTAAAGCAGTGCAGAGACTTTCTGGAAAAAGCAAGACAGATCCATATATCTCCAATTTTGCAGAGCTGAGCCAACCAGAACGTGATAGGAAAGGACTAGAAGATGGTGAGTAAAAGATCCTCTGCGCAGTAGGTGACAATATAGACACTTATGCCTTACCAGGTCACCAGCAGTGCTGGCCTTAAGGCCCTTCAGCCTCTTGGACAGAGTGGACACTGGGGAGAAATCACATACCTGACAGTGATACCTGGCTCTGGAGCCATGTGCCTGAGGCAGGGCAACCCAGCAGAGACCCACCCCATGACTTACTGAGTACTGAGGCCCTGGCAATTAGATAACAGCAACACTAAGAGGAAAAATGCCCAAGAATTACCACATAATAATTCTACTTACAGACTCTTCAAATACAGCACGCAGATGTTTGCATATATGAACAGGCCTTAAGAAAGAGTTTATGATGCTCTTTTGTCTCTACTCCCTCCAAGGCTTAATGCCTTCTGGGCTCTTATGAAGGTCTCACTCAGAATGAGCTTTTGGAGCAGCGGAGATTTAGGAGAGGCACAAGAGAAAGGGAGCAGATTAGAAGCACATAAAATTAACTCAGCCTTTTTCTAAATCACTTCCTTGTCCTGCAGCTGTCACTGAAGTTCACAAAGCTGTGCACTAGAATGAAACTTCTCTTTACCCACATCAGTGCCACAGGAGCTGCACAGCATTCCATCTCCTGGCCCATACAAAAAGGTGCATCCCTAGATGGCTGCACACCTCTTCTACCTGGCTTTGTTCACAGGGCCTCCTCACCAAACCCTGCCACACATTACTGCCTTCTCTAGTGTGTCAGCTTGGCTGTTATTTTGGCCTGAAAGGGCCAGGCTATCGGAGATGTGCTAATCACCCCACTTAAGCCAGGCTGGGCGGTATGGCAAAGAGAAACTTTTGAGACTGGCAAACCTTCAATGAGAAGAGCACATGTGAGGACAGTGAGATTCTTGTACACCTGGATGGACAATTCAGAAGCTGGACTGGATAAACAAAATGCCATTAAAAGGCTGCTGTGCTGCTTAGCTCTGGGGATGAGTGGGAGACAGACTTGGAGCACCGCATGGAGCCAAGGGTGTCTGCCTGACCCAGACACAGACAGCCTGACACATCACCAGGACACTTCTGTGCAGAACGAGATCAAAGCAAGGAGAGGATTGTGCGTCAGAAAGGTCTTCTCTGACCAGATAAATTTCCTGGGAGCAACCATTCGAAGTCAAGGAGGTGCTTAACAGCACAAATAAACATTAACATCACTGAAAATGTTTTTATAGTCGAGATGTTTAGGTACTTGCAGAGAATTCAGCTGGAAATCTCTGCAGTCTTCCTTAAATGTATGGTGGTACTCGAACTTTATGGTGGACTATGCACAGAAGGGAATTAGGTGAGACCTCCTGGGCACCTTCTCCCTCCCTGTATTTACTGGCTCCTAAGGTGAACAGTTTCTTACCCTGCACTCTGTACTGTGATAGCTGTTATAGTCATTTGGTCATGTGGTTTGAGGCATTTCCAAGGAAACCTCTCAGCAATTATTTCTGGAGATGGAAAGTAGTCTTTTAGTATGTCTTAGTATCTATTCCACATACTTTATATTATAACAATTTATTCTGCAATGTGATTACATGTTGGCATAGACTCTGATTAGGGCTTTAAACAGGAACTAACAGCAGTTATGTTGAATATGTTTTTCATCTGATGATGCACAATACCATTGATTGGATGTAGATTATATTCGGCATTAACTCCAGCTATATAAAAATATCACAAAGAAAAGTCTATCTTATGGCACAGAATACTCTTTAATTGCATGGATGCTCAGTACATGTTGTGACTTCTGCTTTTTTAAAAAATCCTGTACACAAAAAAAAAGTCATGCCTGTAAGAAAAACATTAATCCAAGAAATTACCAAACATTGTTTACTTTTCCTCATAAACTCTGCAGTTTTCTGATTTTTACCCACGCAATATCATAAAGCTAAAGTGACAGGGGGGAAAAAAAAAAAAAGCTGGATGTATCGTTGTCCAAAGATAAAAGTTTAAAGTTCATCGTGTCAGGATTCAGGAAATGTATTAACTGTTTCTTGCTGACTGCAGATGCACTGCAAAGCTTTGATAATATTTTTTTTCCTTCATAATACCCCTTGAAACTCATATCGTCACTGCACCTTATACTTTTGCCATCCTACAGACTCAGAGCATCTTTAACAGATCTGTACCCCTTGGAGATGAGAAATGTCACTAAGTGTCCAATTTATCTGCCCATGATCATGGGACCTGCAGCAGAACAGAACTGAATAAGGACAGATCTCTAAGTAACTTTCTCCCTGGAAACCTAACTGCTGTTGGCTTTCTAGGCCTAAGGAAGGAGGTAGGGAACAGATATTTCAGACTCTCTGACAGGATTTGATGGGATGTACATGACAAAAAAATGGTGAAGAAACTAACCGTGATATCACTACAAATTCAAGAAAGACTAAGCTGTGCAGAGATTTCCAGCTGAGTTCTCTACATAACCAAAAAGGAAGAAAATGCTGGAAAAGGTAAGTATTAAAAAGCAGGGTCAAATTCAGCCCTTCCTCAGCACCATCAAAGACAATGAGGATTTGCAGTTGTGACTGAAGGAAGTGTAATCATAGTATGCCTTTGGGGAATTTTTGGACCAAATTCCCATTTTGAACAATTTATTCTTCATATATTTGAGTGAAAATGAAGGAGGCAAAAAGTTAGAAGGAGAGGTAGAGAAGAGCTGGAGGTAGAATCAATTGCAAAGAGTTATAGGAATTAAAACTGAAATAATTTTAAAGGCACTATCCCAACTAAAATAAACATGGGCATGAATAACTCCAGTGACAAGATACATGGTCATCATGCATATGGCATGTGAGGCAAAACCTGTGTATGGTACGAACCAGGTTCACTGCCCTCTGTCCAGAGGATGTCTCTTGGTTTGCTATTTGTAGTTTCCTTGGCTAAAAAACGTGACTCCATTTTGCATTGATTTCTTCAGGGTCTGCTTGAAATAGCAGAAATTTCTGCTCCTCTTCCACTTACTTTTGTTCAGATTTGTTCACATGATTTTAGTTGAACAAATTCCCCCCAGAACCTGCATACCAACAAAAAGCAACTCAGGTGCACTGGCAAGGCAGACAGACGTGAGGCAGCACATCTGTTGTTCTTATTTCAGAGCCAAGGGGAGTCTTACAGCCCACCAAGACGACAATAGGGTCTTTAGCTTTGGTTTTGCTTGGATAATAAGACCATTAGCATCATCTCACATAAAACCAAACTATCAGATTCTTTTGATAATAATGTAAATGCTACACAGATCACATATCATAACAAAAAATGTATATTAAAAGCATTAACTTAAAAGAGATACTCTAACTAAAATGTCTTCCTTTGCACTGTTTTTAAGTGGTTGCAAGCAAGGAAGGTTTTGGCATCATACCCCTGTGTTTTACCAATTGCTGCTTACAGATTTACTTCATGTGAGACTGCAAATCTTCAGAACAAGCCAGACAATTTGAAAAAAAAAAGTAACAAAAATGTTTTTGTCTTATGATAAAGTTTCTTCTCATTCTAAGCTTCTGCAACACACTGGTGGTGTTATTTTTGCATTTATAATTAAAGATTCTCTTCTGAAAATTACATATAGTCAAAAGACAGCAAAATCAAACAAATAAATGGGATGAAGGAAGGGGGAGAATATACAGTGATGGAATTGAAAAAGAATTCATATACTGGAAGGTACAAGGAAGCTGGAGTTTAAGTTAAGTCCATTTAGGTAATGATTTCTGCAGAGAACATTATGAAATGAATATGCAGCAACAGAACAAGAGAAGGAGGGAGACCAAACCTTCCCCAAACTGTGCCTAATGTATTAGAAAAACTAATGGCTGGTGAACAGTTAGCAGAAAGGAAGACAGCACCTTTTCACACAGAGAAAGTTTAATGCTGAAGCATTAGAGATAAATGTTTCAATATTCATTGGTGGCATTGTGTCCACTCATAGCAACATGGTCAATGGACCTGAAGGGAATATTTCATTGAGTTTTAACACAGGCAAAGAAATGCCTTTAAAAATTTTATATGTCTCTCATCCAAGGTGATAAAAAAGAAAAAATGTGGCAGAAGAACAGAAGACCTTGATGTACCCATCAAGAATAACTCCAGTGGGTTATTATGAATATGGTTCTGCAAGGATTTTCACCATCATAAAGACAGTAAGCATGGATGGACAATTGCAGAAATGTCCAGACACCACCAGGTGGTATTAGTAAGACTAGGAGGAAAGAGGCTGATATAATACACACTACAGGAAAAATAAAAATACCATCAAAATAACATGAGCATGTGCACTTACTCTGTTGTTACAAGCCCTTGTTCAGAGGCTGAACGCTGCCAGTTCCCTGACAGCAGAATGCATTGCTAATCATAGAGGAGGCTACGCTGGCCGCTTTTCAAATGACAAGTGAAACTATTCATCTACAGAAAAAAGAAGGTCAAAAGTCAGTGAATTCTTTGCATACTTTAGTTCCTCAGATATTTGTATGTTTTATTTTGCCTATGTGAACTGTAATGAGCACCAAACTACACAGAAGACCACCTTTAGGGATGATCTTCAATACTGCACTGACCCACAAATTTTTATAAAATTATTTCTTTATATTGTCAATGTTCAGAGCAGAACTGATCACCAAAGACCACATGATCTCTCTACTTCTTATCACTTAAAGGAAGCAATTTTTCCTCCTAATAAAAGCCTATCTAATAACTGTGGCTACAATATATCACCTTATGATTTATATATCATGCCTAATACAATAGTGCCTTGGGGCCCTGTTCGTGATGGCCCTAATCGTCCACTGTGACAAGCAGACTTCTGTTTGGACTTGGATTTATTGCTGTAGTTTGTTGGTTACCTGAAGATTCAATTGCCTTCCTCTTTAAGTAAGGGGCCCCAAATAGATGTTCCATACTGTGTCAGAGAGTTGGATCCATTGTTCCTTGACACCTTCTCTTCATTTATCAGCCACAGACCTTTTGAATTTAATCATGTCAATTTTCTACTTGCTCTTTCCTGATCCTTAGGAGAAGTTTTGTGAACTGACCACATAATAAAAACGTTAATAAATATTCTGGATAATTTATATGCAAAATGTAGTGTCTAGCACATCCTGAGGTTCATCCACATATACCTCAAAGAAGCATCAGCCCACAGACTATGAAAGGAAACACCCATGGCTAAATATACACTCTGTAGTGCATCTAGTCTGGAAAATAATGTCTATGACAGGATACAAGAATTCAGACATAATGAATACCATTTCACAAATGTACAGGTTACAATGAGTTAGAGAGACATACCAAACTCAGAAGAATTTTAGAAAGCTGCAAGAGAAAACAGTCTAATGTGTGAATTAATTATCTGACCTCTGCTTCGAATATGTCATATCCCTGTCATTTCATTTTATTAAAAGACTGTATAATCATGAACATAATCATAAATGCAATGTTTAAGGAAAAACTGATTTGAACCTTTGTACTTGGGTCACATGTAATGTAATTCAGTTTTACTCTCTTCTTAATGTGATTCATATACAAAACTGCTACACAAAAATACAAAACATGGAGGTGAAAAAACTCTGTTCCAAAGAAACAATAACTTTTCAACCAAAACATTTAAAACAAAATGGGTAGGGTCACTAATGACATCACAACACCATGTTACCTAATTGGACACAGAAACGCTGACATTTTGTAGTACTGGATTGTAGCATGCATGACAAAATGATATCACTCTGATGGCAACACTGGAGCCATAAGCCTTTTTTAAAAATTAATTATTTTTACTGAATTATCCTTGAAATACATTTGAAGTACAGTATCTTATGTACTTGGCCCACTACAACAGACATATAAGAAAATCCTTGGAAGTTCAAGTAACTCTGACTTTGTTGTTGACTTTTGCTGTACTTTGCCGATGAAATAACATTGCCCTGTGTTTACTCAGATGATCATTCATGCTCATTTGTGATCAGTTAAAGTATCTTCACCATTTCAATGCAATAAATATCAGCCTATGTTGTAGAAGTCAGCAGGCATTGCTAGGAATATATTATTCTGAATGAACAAGACTAATATTAATAACAGGCTTTAGCACTAATCATTCTCCTCTCCTTACTTGCAGGACTGCTTCTTCATATATTTTTCATTAAGAGACATTTATTATATAAATTTTGTTTGTGCCTGTCTTTCAAACATTTGCATTGCATTCTGAAAATAGTTATTTTCTCTGCTCAGCATTTGATATTTATAGCCACACTTCACAAAGTTTTTGTTAAAGATCTCCTGCACCTATTACAAGTCAGTAGGAGCACATTTTTTATGAACTTGAAATAACAGAGACACACCAGGGTGGTTTCCTTTTAGACAGCATATGGCACCTACCTGGATATACTGCAGTGCTATGGATCATTTGCTACAATTAATAGAGCTAGCCAATGTAAAGAAAGGGCAACTGGCAAAAAAACATATCTTTTAAAGTTTTGCTCCAAACTGGATTAAAATGAAGATTTGAGAGTTTAAAAAAAATTGCATTTTGAAAAGTCTGAAACATGACATTTCTCAGACTGACTGGGACACAACCCTAGGAACTGGCAACATGAAAAGGACAAGGCTGGCCCTTGGTCCTGTTCAGTGTCATTCTACTTGGTGTACTTGTAGCCTCCTGCTTTGCGTAAGGTTGCCTGGGCCTCTAGAGAGCCCTGAGCCATCACTCACTCTGCTTGGCTCCAAAGTAAAATCCAAAGTCAACGGATTGTTACAAAAATGCTGCCCTGCAACTGCAGGCTGGGAGCACCTCCAAGGGCTCCATGCCCCAGGCTGCAGGTCACACCTTGTTAGGTTGCCTTCCTAAGCAGGATTTTCATACTCCCTGTTGTGGGATTTTTGAGACACCTGATGTTGCAGGAGGGTGCCTGGAAGCCCTGGAAGGCTGCACTAGAGCTGCAAGCCCTGCAAACACTGACCTTGCAACAGCCCCACTGTGCAGGGCCTGCTTAGATCAACCCCAGTGTGGATTGCTCAGGTCAACCCCAGAAGCTGTAGCCATTGTATTTCCAGAGCACATGGCTCTAGGACAAGTTAAGAACTAAAGCACAGATCTGTAGCCTTGGAAAGCCTGTTCTGCACAAAGGAGTCCTTGAACCTTAAGAGACAGGGTCTGAGCAGCAGCTGCCATGGCATTCACAGCTTCAGAGAAGCCAGCCTGGAGCTATAGATCCTGAAAGCACCTCTGGACGTGGGCAGCCCCCTCTTCCTATATCAAATACAAAGTGCTTCCATTAGCCATGGATGCTGGGACACCCCACCTGAGAGCTACACTGAGAATGGCAGGGAATTTTCAGCCCCTCTGTTTTTGAAGCTTGTGAAAGGCACCTCGTTGTTCAGGCAACAAACATGAATCCCCAGTCCTCTGTGAGTAAACGTTTTGAAAGTAGGGAACTAAATGCCTAGTTTAAGACTTTAATGTTTCAAACATCATGCTGAAAAATTGAAGCAACGTTACTTCCTGCAGAGGTAAGACAGAAATAAATCAGGGGAGTAATTTACTTCAAAGGTCTCTATGTTTACCTCTCCCTGTCTCCTAACTGGGACACCAATCTTACTGACTGAAACCAAGAATGTAGTCAAGGGAAAAATGTTCACAAAATGCTTGAAATAGTCCAAATGAATGTAAAGTCTGATGGGTTTAGAATTGGTTCTGACAGTTTTGTATTACATGACAGCATTAGGTGCTAATTTTCATTTTTTGTTTGCATTTCTTGTCACAGTTAGGACCAAATTGTCCCTAAGCCACAGCCTTATTAGCTGCTTGACTCTGATCTGTTGGAAACCAATGGCAATTGATGCTGGACAGAATGCTTCTCTTTTTCATGAGGAGGCACAGCATTTGCCAGAGAGCCAAAGGGCAGACTTCATGCCAGGACCTCCAGATAATTTGTGCCAGGGAAGAAAGCAATCACAATATAGCTGGTGGATCTTTGAGATACATTTGGGTAATGGGCTGCACTTGTTCTGTCACTTCTCATTCCTGGTCCTGCAGTCATTCAGACAATCTGCTATATTTTGCCTTACCCAAAAAGCAACAGGCTATTTAAAGTTGTTATATTTATTTCAGATTAAGAAAGCAATAAATCAAGAGAGTGGCAAAGGTTTTATAAGTGAACACAAAGTGAATTGCCATGTAAGAGGGAAAGCCAGACAACTCTGAAATGCAATAAAAAGGACTTAGAGAGGAGATTGCCTGTTGCTTGTTAAGCACAGCAAATGGTAACAGTTTGCTTTTATCAAAATATATGATTTTTGAACAATGAAGCCTGACAGAACCATCCTAAAACATCCAGAAGTGTTCTGCCCAGATTCCCCGCTTATGTCCACTATACACAACTATTGTCTGGCTCTGTAAGACGGAATGTTTAAAGATTAAAAAGTGCAGTGCACAGAAAAATGAGACTTGAGAATGACATCATCAAACACACCACAAAATGAGGCAGAATTACTAAAGGATTCCCTGGAGCAACCACAAGTCCTGCTGAGAACGTTCCTGCTGGGGCTCCCTAATTAATGTACCCATTTTCCACCTGTCACACAGCAGAATTAAACTCACTGCATCTCTGCTTTAATTCTCCACTCAATCAATAATTCGGATAACAGATTCAAAGTTCTGTAGATTCTATGTATTGATCTTCTCCCACCCTCAATTTGCAGTTGTCTCCACTAACTTTGAGCAGTACGTCACTGAAAGTCCATTTCATTTAAAATGTAATCACTTTGCTGATGCTGAACTGCTTGCCAGTTTTATTAGTCTTCGGAAAACATTCCCAAAATATGGAGCTGTGTGTAAACACATTGAGTATTGCTTAGAAACAGAAATCAGTGTTCAGTCTATGACTTCTCCTATAGTAAAAATTCCTCTATGCAGATACATAGACAGAAATTCCATATTTTAACCATTAGCCCTTGCAAAGTTCACCAGAATTAGGCTACAGCTTCAAATATTTTTCTTTTTTTCTACTCCATGTCAACTTCAAACAATTTTTGCTGATTGGAAAAAAAACTTTACTTATTTATAATGTTTGAATAGAAAAGTTTTGTAACCAAAAGGTAAGTAAAAAAAAAAACCCTACCCTTATTCTGCTGAGACAGCCTCCATCTTTTGCAACCCCGTAAAGATAGATCTCCAAACCTCATGAGGTTTCACAGTAATTAATGCAAACCATTTAGATCTGATTCTGAAAGCTGAATGGACTAAACAATGGAAGGTAAATTACTTTTTGCTGTTTTACATCTTTTCAATTCCTCAGCAAGGGTCAGAGCTGACACAGGGAAGATTAAATAGCATACAGCACAAAACGACCCTTATCACTGCCTTCCTGGAAAATTTGTTTTCTATGTATGTAAAAGGTATATAATGCTCTTGACTAAGAAGATACATGGGCATCATTACTATGTTTATACCAAGTGAATAGAAATAGATCAGAAGATGCTCAGTTATTGGCAGAGAGATAGCAGAAGAAAGTTATTAAAATACAGAGAAGGTACTGTTAACAGCATTCAATGCAAGACAGGTCCCTGCATTGTTTTTCTGAAGATAAAATTCACTTTAAAAAGTTAGAAGAAAAAAACAAGTTTCTGATAGCAGTAAAGTCAGACATGAGTTAGGATACCAAACCCGCTGTAAAAGCTCCTAAAGCTCAGAGTCTGGCTCCAGCGTTCCCATAGTGATACATTTTCCAGGAAAATGTGCCCAGCACAGGCCTATTCTGCATGTCTGTGGTGGGGAAAAGGCTAATACATGAAGTTTGGAAAATCTGCTCTTGGGTCAACTCCTTTCCTTTCCCTAGTAAAGGCAAAGAGATCTTTTACCTGTGTAGTAGCTTTGAAGTATTACTAGATAATAATTTTTCCTTGATCTGCCAAGTTAGTACACCACCAGCAACCTGCCACCTTAGAAGAAACATGGGAATAACTTTGATCACTTCTATAAAAAAGGGAGTGGAAGAGAGTTAGGCTTACCAGCCTGACAAAGCTCTTCCAGCTGGCCTGACTGACAGTTGTACCCAAGAGCTCATGAATATTAAAAAAAAATAAATAAACAATGGATAGCCATTGTATCAACCACTGACTTGGTTTCTGGTAAGTTAAGTTTCCAAATTCAGGCCTCCTGATACTCTAGGCTGCTTAAACCTTTGTTAGAAGTGATCTCAGAGCTCAAATCCTTCACAGACAAGATCTCAGATTAAAGGTTAGCCTTGGAAGTCAGTGATAGATTTGCAATAGAAGTAAGGATTAGATTTGTATTATATTTTCTACTCTTTAAAAAGGAGTTGGAATATTATTAATTAGCTCAATTTCCTGGAAAAATTCTTGAATTAAATAATCAAACATATTATAAGTGCCTGCAAGATAATAAGGAAATGGGTTACACCCAACAAAGATTTTGTCAGGAAGTCATCTTGCCAAGAAAACATCATTTATTTGTTAACGAGATAATAGGCTTTGTGGATAAGGGAGGAACAGTTAATACTGTACCTTGAATCTAATAACATTTGCCATATGATCTTACATGGTAGTCTAACAAAGGGCTAGGAAAACATTACATGAATGAAACTGCTGCGGGTTAGGTACACAACTGCTCGGATCATCATAGTCAAAGAGCAATGTGCTCTGTCATTTTTCCATACTTAAGCAAGTTCACCACATGGTTTCTGCAAAGGACTTGTCCTAAGTGTTGCTCTGCTCAATCTTTTCTGTAATGGCACAATCAGAAGACATGTAGCTGTCATCTTCAGATGACAAGAAACTTGGAAAGACTGACAGTTTATCAGAAAATAGACACAGATTTCATAGTGATTGTGGCAACCTGGAGAAATGTTCAGAAAAAATGGGATAAACAATGTGAGATATGGTACTGTGAATAAGGAGCTGTAGATGCATACAGTGTAAAATCACTAATTATACAAGATAATTTAAGCCGTTTTTGGAAGAAAATAAAAGGAATTTCAAACTATTTGAGCTGAAGATGAATTAGTAATAACATGCTGTTTCAAAAAAGTCAGGGCATAGGAACATACAAAGTCAGGTCTGTAAAGACCATCCCACAGTCATTCTGCTGTGTTTGCTATATTGTCAGCATCTGCTTCAGAAAGATGCAGACAGGAATCCATAGCAAAGCCCACTGTGTCACAATGTCAGAGAGCAGACTCAAAAATGTGCCCAGTTAAAAAACATAGAATTCTGATTGATTGATGCTAAAGAAGAGATACCTGAGAAAGGGTGCAAGCACTTAAAAGAAATTCCTGTGTAAATAAATAAATAAGTTAATAAATCATGCATACAGGAAAGAACTGATTTATGCCCCATGTCCTTGAGAACAGAACAAGACGTACACAGCTAATGCAGCAAGCAGGAGTCAAGTTAGACCAAGAAAAAACACACTAGAGAAAAGGGCAACAGAAAGGACAATGCAGCACTGGAATACGGTCCTTAGGGCAGGCTCTAATGTTCCCCTCAGCAGAAGCCCCTGAGAAAAGACCTGACAGAAACCTGCCGGCAGTGACAGGACGGGCTGGGGGTGGACTGAGCCCAGCTCAGACACCCCGATTGCTCTAAGCTGCACAGCTGCTTCTCAGCCAGATGAGAAAGCCACTACATAAGTGTTACAGAAGAATTCATGCAACCTGCTTTATGACACCCGTTCAAGAAGGCTTTTTGGAGAGGTGAACAGAAGAATCCATAAGAGGTTTTAAATCAGTCCTTGACAACACCACGAGGTTACCTCAGATGTGGCACAGTGCACTGCAGTGGCAGAGACTTGCCTCAGATCCCACATTATACACTCGATACCTGGTTGTGCAAGAGCAGCTCACTCTTAATAGCATCTCTATTAAGGCTACAAAGCTTGTTTTGTCCTCATTAGGACATTTTTGTCATGTAACCACTTGTTATTGAATATAAGGATGAAAAAAAGTCATGGTACAAGCTTTTTAGACTGTAGTCTATCGTGAAATAATGCAAGACTCCTGATAAGACATTTTAGTTGTAGACTATATCAAAACAAACCTTGAAAATAATACCTTCAAGCAGTGGTAGCAATAAGTTCTTTTTATTTCAATAAGAGCTTTCCATCTCAGGATCCTAAAGAGCTTTTTAAATATTAATCAAGCCTCTAAGCAGCCCTGGAGATGCTAAAATACTGCAGCCAATGATCAATTAAACCATATACAATTTATCCAGCTTATAGATAAGGCATGGCACAAATGCAGAAATACCCAAAGTTGTTCTCACAGAGCCAAATGAGGCTCTCCTGAGTGGCTCCTACCACTTTGGCATCTGAAACATCCTCTTCACTATGTCCCATGATGACTGTACTATCCAGGCTTTTCCATTTATCCTGGGGATCCAAACCCCTATTAGAGAAGAAATGACTGCTACTTCTATTTTATCATAGATGAGTGACTGAGGTACAGGGAGATAAATGATTTGCCCAAGGTCACACAAGAGACCTGTAGCAGAGAAATAGGGTATTGCTCAGTATTCCTGTTTCTTCTCAACAGCCCAAATAGTCCTTTCTTTATTTTTCTTTTTTTTTTTTTTACATTTCTTTTTCAGCATAGTCCACAGGGTACTGAATCAGAGTGAATGATGTGCTACCCTGGCAGTATGGGGATTTTTTTTGTTGTTGTTATAGTTTTGACATATGTAATGAGTTAAAACGTTCAGTACTTGCAGCATTATTTATCCTCTAGCCTTAACAGCAGTGTTCAAAAACTAACAGTGACTGCACCTTTCAGAGCACAAGCAAGGGGAGCCTGTTATTTGTCAAGGCTCACAAAGGCATTGCTGAGAGTGTAAGCTTTGTTCCTGAGACAGAATGCTCTTCCCCCTTTTATGCTGCAAATTTCTGGGCAATGTCAATACCTGTTTAAGAGGTGTCCCACTCTCTAGGCTCTTTCTGTCATGTGTTGACATCTTCTAAGAATCAGCAGATTTTATGCCTCTATTCAATTCACTGGACCTGCCTCTAAATATGTTCCTGGCATCTGAAAAGCCATTCCCCACACACACATATGATGAAGCCCAGATCAATAGCACAGGATAAAAACAAACAAGCTAACTCAGGCAAGTCTGAAGTCTTAAGAGCTATCCACAGATGCTGCTATCTGGACTGTTCAATATGATGTTCTGAATTGCACACAGCAGGATTTCATTTGCTACAAATAGCTTTGCACCAGCAGCATCTTCAATAATTTTATCATGCAGTGTTCCCTAGATAGACCAATATTTCATTTAATAAACAGCAAATTAAAATAGCAAATGTAGTGAAAGACAAAGCATGAGTAGATTTGCTTCAGAGTTTTAAAGAGAAACATTGATTTTTTAATTTTATTTTATTTTTTTGTATTTCTGTAGTTGTTCATAAGGTCACCTTCATGACAATTCCAACAGGGGTTTATCTTGTAGTGCTCACTCTGACATACAGCCTGATGATTTATTATTGCTTAGTTCTTGATACTGTTCACTGCACAATCCAATCTAAGAGAGACACATATTTCTCAATTCAGGGACTTCTTTTATTTTATGAAAAATCAGCTTGGTGCTTTGTGGTAAAAACTAGACTTGGCATTTGATCTTAATTTTTTTAAGTATTTCTTTCTATTCTTTCTTTCTCTGCAATGTCTTTGATGTATTCCAGGATCATTTTTGTTTTCTATTTCTTTGCTTTTCTTCTCTCACCCTATTTTAGTATGGCTACATCCTAAAGAAAAATCTGCCACAGTGGCAGTTTCTTAGAGACACTCTTATCTAGATTTCTGTTTCATACTAGTAGGTGACATGGTGATAGATTTCATAGGTTTTCTCTCCTCATTTGGGAGAAAGAATATAATTATGCAAAGGAGTCAGATGGACAGTAGAAATATATCACTATTAACCCACCAGAACACATGCAGATTCACTTTGGTTATGTGCTTAGAGGGGGAAAAAAAGCCCTTTGTAAACTAGACAAGATTTTTTCTTCTCCTTGTATTAATACCAATTCAAGGGTAAGTCAACAATTCTCATCATGTCATTCCAGTGTCTATGGTGTTCTGATATGGTGCTACTTAAGCTCTGCTGGGCTGAAAAGCTGTCTCTGGTATTCCCATGGACTGTCTAAGCCATTTGGAATCATTAACCCGTGTGGACCAGGCTGCCCAGTGCTCAGAGACGTTCCTTTAAGCCTGCCAGTCATTAGCTGGTACGTTAAGTAGCTAATGGTGCTCTCACAATATCTGCTGCATCATGCAGGTGCAACAGAATAAACATTTTTTCCCACTGGTGCTTTGTCCTAAATCATTAAGGACACCAATCCTGCAAAGATTTATGCCTGTGAATAAGTTTACTCACATGAGCAATCCTGTTTCAACCCTCTTAAACACACATTTGTACGGTCAGAGTCTCGACGATCAAACTATCAGGTGTTAGGCTGAAAGCTTTGTGGAAATGCAAAACAGCATCAAAAACAGCAAAAAAACACTTTCCGCTCTGTATTTCTTTGTAATGAGAAACATTTGCAGAAGTATCTTTCTCAAGAACAAAGATTAACAGTCACACCTGCTATCCTATGACCTCATTACTTCCCCGCT
>VZRZ01003105.1:896239-930206 GCA_013398175.1 Climacteris rufus
AATATATATATATATATATATATATATATATCAGAGCAATATGAATATTCCCCAACTACTTGGCTGCTGGTAACGGAGATGAACTGTGGATATGTAAATTATTAAAGCCATAAACTGCTTGTGGAGCCTCCTGACTCTCCTGGGCCGGGCTGGGGGGATCAGCTGGCTGTCCCCGGTGAGGCTGAGCCAGAGCAAGGTTAAGTCAGCAACCCCCATCTCATGTCTGCAGCCATTAGACACCTTTGCTGACTTGCTGGCGCCAAGAAGTCAGGCACCACCCTCTACCCTCAGAGCAGCACAGGAGGTTGCAAATGGTAAATTTAATACCGCAGCAGGAGGTGCCATTTACAGTCCCAAAGGATGTCTCCCCCTCTTCTCTTTCATGCTCATATAAACAAATGGAGGCTGATGCAATTTTGAATCCTGTTGGCCTATTTTGTTTTTAAATATGTAATTTCCTCTTTATTTTAGCATCTAGGCAGGGTAAAATTAAAGGATTTTTGTACACATGACTGATGGTTAAAGTGCAGTGAGGATTTGTACTTTATGAATCCATTAAAGCATTGACAAATACAAGCAAAAAAAGAATCAAAACCTACCAGCAAAAAAATTGGGACTTATTAGTAACGTACAATTTAAAAGAAAAGGAGATTAAGGTGCCTGCACAACCAAGACTTACACAAAGTATTCTTTATCTTAGTTTAAAAGACAAACAAAATTTACTGCAGGAAAGACTATCAAATATTTGTACAATACTTGCCTGCTTTGCTCTGTCTGTTGTGACATAGTCATTTTTAGAACAATGTCTTTAAAAAGGTTGAAATCGTGCAGTATTTTCATTTTTTAAAAAATCACATATTACTAGGCATTGTTTGAAATAATAAAATAATATGTAGTGAAAACCACTGCCTTATCAATTCAAGCCACTCCCATAAGTTGCTGGAACAATGCAAGAAAATACGTTTGGTATTACCAAATACTTTAAAAATATCAGAATTATGGTCTATATTGGAAATATGTTTCAAATCAATATTTTCACAGAGGCTGCTTAAGATTAATGAATTAATTAATTAATGGGGAAAATGTGAGACGGGGCAATATGCAGCTTTTAGAAAGCGATACAGAGAACAAAAAAGATCGCATCTGAGGAAAAACTGACATGTTTTCAAAGCTTTTCAGAGATCTAGGAACCATATCCATTCCTCAGTCCAGCTTCCTACATAATGTAGGGCCAGAGGATTCCACTTAAATAGCTTCTGAGTCATACCTGGTCATGTGATGTTGGACTATCTCATTGCTTTTAGAAGGATACCAATCCTTCTAATGAGATAATGTATTTTATATCCAGGCAAACTCTTGCAATCATCTGGTTACTCTCACTGTTACAATAAATGGGGCAGCAGAGGCAAAAGAGCCTTGGCAGCTGTGAGTGACAGGATAGATGGCAGAAATGGGAAAGAAGAGAGATCATAGAATACCTCAAATTAGAATGGACCCATCAGTATCATTGAGTTCAACTCCCCACAGGCCAAAAATGCATCTAGAATGAGTAGACCAGCGGAGTGGGCCAGCACATTAACAGGAAACATCGAGTATTTCTCTCGTCAGCATAAATATCTGAGACATTTCAGCCATAAATTGCACGGTCCATGCCAGGCAGCCAGGTCCTGGCTCCTGTTCCATGCTGTACTGCAGCACCCCATCAGCATGGGCTCGGGTTTATCAGCTCAGCCTCCAGGACCCAGCAGAGCTCTGCCCAGGCTCCTGCAGCCGGCACAGAGTGGACTCCGGTGCGGGGCCGCCTCAGCGCCTCACGGAAAACAGACTGGGCCGTGCGCTCCAAATGCAGGCAGGCAAACAGTAAATAATTAAATACAACATCGATTCAAATGAGGACGAGGGGAGAATCTGAGGACACGAGAAATGTTTTGCTCTCCTCTCTCGCACACCAACTTCCCAGTGGAGGCGAGGGCAGCAGTGAAGGCACGCAGCCTGCCGGGTGGCCCCGTGTTGCACAGCACACGCACCTTGGGCACAGTCTCCTAGTCAGCTCTACGGCCTTTGTACCTTCACAGTCTTCCATCTATACTTTAGCCATGCCAAGCCCTCTCCCTTCCCATGAAAGGCAAATTTAACCCTGATTTTTTTCCTTTTTGTCCACTGCTAACATGCAAGATCCATCTCTGCTTCCACATTAGTATAAGGAAAGAAGGCCTGCATTTGACTGTCTGACACATCACAAAAACATGGAGCATTCATTAAAGATTTATGGCAACATCAAACATTCTGTTTTACTTTCAATTTTGTCACATAATCCCAATAAAACAGTGATTTAGCTGTATATGTTAAAGTTATTTGTCACTGCTTCCTGTATCACTGCTGACACACAAGTACGTAAGCCAGTGGAGTCAGTCTCCATGGGGTCTGTCTCTTTTGGGAGCCTTTTAAGCATGCTTCTTCTGCAGGAGTGTGCTCAGACTGAGCTCTATATTATTTAAGCTTTCCAGGAAAAAAAAAACCCCTCTTAAGTAATGCATTAGTGTTATTCTTATCTAGAGAAGGCTTGTGGGACTAAGTGAAAAGATAAAGGAAATAACAGAGACATGTCGCAGTGCTAATGTTAATATTTGATTAGAAATATTCCAAACAAGATGTCAAGACAAATTCAGTTCTTGTTATCAACACACACCCAGCTCGTTGAGGCTGAAGTACTGTGTTCAGAGGTACGGTTTAGAACTTAAGTAATTTGAAATTAGTTTGTGTTCACAAAATGAAGATGCAGTCTAAAAAAAAACAAACAAAACAACCCCCTAACCCTTCTAATGTAATGCTCAGAATTAATCAACAAGGACAAGAACTACTAGAATCAAATTTATACCTGTTCTTCCATTATTACATGTTGCTTAATTTAGAACAACACTGTGTGCAACATCAAACCACTTGACTTCGTCTTCCCAAAGTCTTAAATTAAATAATGTGTCTGAAGTCCTCATACTTAACACATTTTCAATTCTCTGTGACCACAGCTGCCACAGGCATAATCTCCTGAATTTAAGTGTTCCTAAACTATCCTCTGCTACATCATGTCAGTTCACTCCCCTTTTCATATAGTTTCATGTATTCATCTGTTAATTGTAAATGTTTCTATATAGGACTTGTCTATCGCAGCAAGGAAGAAAACAATCTAAAAAAACAACTTGCCTCAGGTTGTAAGTCACCATGATGGTGCCAATATTGTCATTGTCGACAATGACATGCAAGGAGAAGATGGAGAAAGAAAGACACACAATTAAGTCTCAGCTGATGGCATGATACCCAGAAGCAATTGTCAGAGAGAGAAACAAGAAGATAGAATTGGATGCAGAGCAGTCAGGAGCAGAGAAATAGAGCTGTGTCTCAGTTGGGTAAGGATAGCTGGTGAAATTATACAACTGGACAACATCATCCAGAGAGAAAGCAGGCAAAATTTAGAAGTGGTAAAATAAATAAAACAGATGAATGGGAAACAGAGGGAACTGAGGAAGAAAAGAGTTACCAAGAAGGGATGGGAAAAGCATGCAGTAAGTGCCAAGTGTGGTATTGAGAAGACTTAAGAACTAAGCAGAAACATCAAGGAGTCTGGATATTGAAGTCTGGCCAAGAAACCATTGCTAGACTCTTGGTGAAAGCCCACCAGAACTCAACCCTGAGCCAGGATGTAACTGCAGGAGAGCAATTCACAACAGTTCCTGACTGTGCTGTAGCCTTCTCAAAACATGCCTTGGTGGGACTTAGATTACTGGGTGTATTGGAGGATTCACCTGTTCTCTCTGTCTGAACTCCCATTGCATGATGGAAATAACAATTGTTTCCTGCATGTCAGTTCTGTACAGATTAGGAGGGGAGGCAGTACTAGAGCCGTACAAAGGTATGAGATCTGTGCAAGCATTTCAAGAATAAAGAATGGTTAAGAATACATTCTTGATGCATACAGAAGTCAGCAGCAGCCAGAGGTGGGGAAGAGGGGGAAGGAATGACCCACCCAAGGCTGTGGGCAGAAGGGCTAGAGAGAATTGTCAGGAGCATCCAATATGGACAAGGAGCATTTGGATTTTAAGTTGTGTTGCTGTGCATCTGTTAGAATTACCTATGTAGCCCCCTTTTATCATTTCTGCCTTTTTTTATATGTATTTCCTCTGCTCTTTCAGATATCTTTCATAGAAATGATGATTCAGGTGTCTGCCTCTGTTTCAAGATGTCTGCATGTACCTTAACTCCTCTATCAAAGGTGTTTCACAGCAGTCTTTAGGAAAGAGAAAGGACTCAGAAGTGGGAACCAAAAGCCACCATAACTAATAAAGTTTACTTAATTAGACAGTATACAATTATTTTATGATCCATGAGGTTGCCTGCAATAATTCGGTCAGTGAAACAAAGTACATGCTAGATTTTTTGTCTCCTTGAGAAACCAACTCTTCTATAATGTTTAAACAGCATTATGACCCACCAGTAATAAATGAATACAAAGCTTTCAAATACAGCTGCACAGGAATCCATACAGTGCAGAATGGTTTGTGATGTATATACTTCAGCTGACTTCGAAGAAGGACTAGCCTTTCTTAAAAAATAAATTTAAAGAAACCCCACAACATAACAAAGAACTGACCTTGGTTTTGCTGAAGGAAATCATTGACAAGATTTTGTGGGGAAAAGATAGACTGGTAAAATACAAAATCTTTTTATATTAAGACATGCCATGTTACATCAGGAATAGTATTGGACTATGCAACTGTATTTTGTCTCAGGCATTTGCTAAACTTAACAGGCTGAAATAGACAACAGTAGAGTTGTTAAGATTTATTTCTTATTTTCTTCAAAACATCTGTGTTTTTTTCTGAGCAAGAGGATGATTTTCCCATCCTGAGAAACAGTGAAAAATACAGTATTTTTCAATGTAAGCTTGGAGATGGAAATTAATGAAAGATACTTGTAAATCATTCATCAGCCTCGGCAGTGCCAGGCATTTTGCATTTCAATACCTCCATGGTTCTAAGAACAGCATAAGGTAAGTTTATAGAAACCAGACTATTTCCTCATCAAATGTATCACGGATTTACCGGGAGAAGGATATTCATCCCTTCCATCTCCTGATTAGTGAGGAACCGACCATTGTAGCAGTTCTCCTCTGAAATGTTTCTGGCATGCTGACAGACTTTTTTCCCAGCACTATTGCATCCTAATGAGCAAGACTGCAGCCTGCTGTAAGAGCTGTTTCTCTCACTTACCACAAGGTTTTGTGGACATGTATGTGACTCTTCTGAGAATAAATTGTGAACACTGTGTTTTCCATGTACAAGTATTTCTTTTTTGAGGCACTGCATCTCCTCATTGAAGACATTCAGCTTCTTCCTAAGGCAGCAGGATACTGGTTGTCACATTATGTTTCAATCTTAGATGACAGCATATTTTTCAAGTGTCCCTGCATTTACCTCAAAGTTTCCCCTCTCTTGACAAAGTTGCTCCTAAACAAGCATGAAATTGTGAACTAGTGGATGATACCTCCTTTTTAGAGCCTTTAGCAGGTCTTTGCTTTCTCTGATTTTTCCCCTTTTCCTTCTTTCACAAAACCTCATGCTGCTTGCCAGTATCAACATCTAGAAAGTGTAAATTAATTTTTTTTTAAAGAGCATATCTGTTTTTGTAAAATTACAGCAAAAATCTGAAGAAGCAGAAATACTTCTCACTCAGCTACAAGCACTGTGGTAGAAGTATGAGGGCTCACTTTTCTTAGTTACAGCATATTCCATAAACATGATTGTGCCCTAATGATACCACTGTCCTTTAGCAAAGCCCTGGGGCCACGCAAAGTGTTCAGTGCCGTGGACAGCAGCTCATGTTTTGCACACTGCCTAGGGCCTAAATAGGCCTTTCATATACAGGCCAGATGTTCACTCTTTCTTAGGCCAGCTTAAGGCTAGAACAAACCTTTTCAACCAGGGTTTATCAGAGTTTCTAAATTACATGCTGGGAAGAAATTTAATTGGTTTAATTAAGAAAGTTTATTTCATGGTAATTCAGTTTTGTTATGCTGCAAGACTTAATGTGTCCTCTGATAGGAGTGATTTGTTATAAATATTCATAGCAACCCTCTTCTCATCCAAGCCAAAAAAAATATATATTCAAGTATAAAGTTGCAAATTAAAAAAAGAGTACTTTCTATAGTCTGGAACATGACACGACTCCTCACAGTAACATCCATGCCTGTTTAAGTCGGAATAATTGTCATCTCTTTGTATAGATCACACAGTTTTCAAAGATTCTCTCTATTTTCAACAGAAATGTCAAAGGCAACAAGGTCACATCCTGACTGCTTTCTTCCCATTAAGTTTTAGTCATTATTTTTCTCAACTAATTGCTGTGTGTTGCTGAGTTTTGGGGTTTGTTTTGGATTTGGTGACATTTTTTTCTCCAAAGCATCATAAGAAACAAAATAGTTTATATAATATTATTCAACACAAATATCATAAATCTGATTCATTGTGTTTTGAATTGAGCTCTGCTTGAGTGAGAAGCCTAACAATGCATATTGCTGCACCACACACTCAGGGGTAGATAGACAATGTAAACTAGAGGCCATGCTACCTGTGAAGGTCATGATTTAATCCTTCACACTGAACAGGCACCATGACTTAGCTAAAAATCCAAGTTCACAGCCATCAGTCACTACTATAATGGGCCTGTAGGTCAGGCTAGACAACAGGAGGAAAACTAATGTTGATTCAGTTGGGTCCTTCTGAGACTCAGGCATCCTTCACACTGCTCTTTCTTTGCCCCTCACCACTCACCAATCATTACCCCAGTGAGGACTGTTCGGGCAGTGGGTGTGGAGCTCTCTGGTTGCAGAGCAGATCTATACAGATCAATAGTGGGTTCATTCTTTCCACAGCAAATTTAGAGCAGGCAAATGGTGCCCAGGGACAGCCCTGGTGTCCCCTGCCCACAGACTGTGCCAAGACCACAACCACTGCTGCCAGCCTGGTCTCATCACCATGTCCCCAACCCTGCTGCATGAGGCAATAGTTTGACCTTGTAAATCAAAATTAGAGGGAAGTCTGCAAGAACATAGACCAGCTATCATAGGACAAATCCCTTAGCCATTGTTACTGTCTTTGCAAGATTTGCTGTTACACTAATCCATCAATGCCACATACAGGATTCTGTATCTGTACTTTAGCTGCTGTTCAAACACAGGTGGAAACAGCATTTCCCAAATAAACAGGCAATCTCAAAGAACACAAGAAAAAGTAGGGAGAAAGAGACACCCCAGAGTTTTATACACTAAAGAGAGAGGGCAAATATTTTCTATTAGAGAAAACCAAGGTGTTCAATTCTTGATATGCTAAACTCTATTTACTAGCAGCTTTTTTATTTAAAAAAAACTAAACAAACAAACAAACAAACAAACAAAACCCTAACAACTAAGTAGCAATCAAGGCTTTCCAAAAACTTTCTTTGCCAGTCACAGCATGACTCTGAAAGTCAGTAATTCTGTGGATCTCTATTTGGCCCTGAGATAGAAGACATTTTTACACATATTATGCAGATTTTCATTATTTCCTCAAGGCTTATAAAAACTGCAGCTCTTAGATATAACAAAACACACAGGTACATTTTCAAATATTTCTTTTCAAATGCTTTTACATTTCTGGCAAGCTAAGCAATGAAAAAATACTATCATTATTTACTAGGATCCACAGTGATAGCTGAAGTCAGGAGTTACACTGAACAGACAAAAAAAGATAACAGGTTTTGTGTTCCAAGTCTGCTTTGCCTTGTATGATTTGCAGCAGCCCAAGCACAACTCTTGATTCTGTATCTGAGGTGGGGGCTGATGTAGTATCAGACAACACAAAAAGACCCTTTAATACATTTTAATAGATTTTAATCCTATTTCTCACATTAAAAAAAAATTAAAAAGAGAATAATAGAATTATCTGTAGGAATTTCAGCACAGCATCTACAAAAGGGTTATTTTTAACATCCATCAGTTAAAATGCCTTTACCGGAAAGGTACTGAGCTGCCCTCACTCGTATGTATGGCCAAGAGAGACTCAGAATGAAGTGCAAGAACAATTGTATTTTAAAAGATGTGTGAGTTCGTTTCTTGTCTGTTAATACTATACTGTGCAGAACAGTTTATCACCCAGTCCCTAAAAAGCTGCAGTGCTTTCAGATATTCATGCCAAAAAATCACCCCACATAAAAAAAAAAAAAAAANAAAAACACCCCAAAAAAAAAAAAAAAAAAAAAAAAAAAAAACCCAAAAAAATATCAACAACCAACACACAAATAACCCCCTACTCTTCTGCAAACAGATCAACTTTTTCTCAGCTGGTTAAATCAGGGGAGTGATGAGCTTTCCCTAGGTTACTAAAACACATAAATCAGATATCTTGACAACACCTCTCTGCCAAATCATAGCAAGAAAAACAAATCCATTTACAAAAAATACGATTGATACAAATGGTATTTTCTTTTCAGTTCCCATGGCTATATGACTATTTGAGGCAACTAGAAGGTAGAATTAATCTTCTTTAATACTGCAAGGAACACATTTCAAAATAAACAGTATTATCAAGCTATTGGTTTTTTATCAGAACAAAGAGGATAAAGAAACAATATAGCTGAGTTTTGCTGTGAGAGACTGGCAGAACCTGGAATATGCAGCTGACACTACCACAGAGGAAGAAACAATCTGCCTTTTTAGCTGCCCTGCCTGCACTTTGAGGTTGGAGAAGTGCACTGGAGGTTAGCAAAGTGCAGTTTCCTTCCACAAACAAAATGTGCCAGCCTGTCACAGCACTACAGAAAATAGATGGCTGGTGAATACTTGCTCTGTGTCTGATCTTCTCCAGCTCCTGATGACAGCTCTTTCTCTCAAGTTTACCAGATCAACATTGCCATAATGTCTTATGACAATGCAATAATCCAGGACTAGCTACACAGACACACATCTGTTCTTTCTGTTGACAGAAACTCCATTCATTTTCCAGAATCCACAATATAGCTCCCTAAAATATGAGCTGTGGAGAACTCTCAAACTACTATGAATTGAGTAGTTTTGAGAACAAACCATTGGGAGGAGACAAAAGCATCTCAAATTCGAATGTGTTCTTTCTAAAGAAAGAAAAGAAAAAAAATTTTTAAATTAAGAAAAATCTTGGCTCAGAGAGCATCAGATGACATATGTGCACCAAAAAAATATGCTGCCCTTCTGAGTTTCCAGTGTCAATTTCTGTATTTGAGTGTAATTTTTAAATATTTTGTTTACATTTGTAAGACTCCCAAGAAAAGGAAATATATGGAGAATCTTGTTGCTAGAAATGCCATATTTTTTGATGAGATGAGAAATTCACTGGAAGGGGTGTAATAAAGGAAGTGTGAAGAGAGGAAACAGAAGAAAATTGGAACACAAAGCTAGGAGACCATTAAATGAATTTTAAAAAATGGTATAATGGACAGAGGCAGACATAGCAGGTGTGACAAGAGAAATAAAAGGTTCAAACTTCAGTATCACGTGCAGAAATAAAAAGCCCATCAGGAGAAAAGTATTCCAGATGATGGAGGAGATCATTTTTGCTATGAATTTTTTTAATGCATCAGAGAGAAATGAGCTACATGCCAAAACAGCCAGAAAGAAAAACTCACAGAAGTCTAACCAAAGACACCAGTACATGTTACCAAGATGAAAAACTGGGCTGCAAACTTATTTGCTCTTCAGTAGTAGCCACTTGCACACCTACAGTATAATTTACTTAACTCACCTCTCTGACCGTGGGTTAAGCCACTGCATTAAAAATTACTGTTAATATTTTCTGTTCCCCTTGAATGTATACCTTTGTCATGGTTTGAATCACTGCAAGTGTGTTATACTTTAGCTTTAGTTCACCTGGAGATTTATCTGGGAACAAAAAGACTATTTAAAAAGTAGTTTTAACATTTTTCTACACTTGTGCTGTTGCTTTCAATGGAATTTGGTATAATATATAGTTTTGGTTATGCATTGTGTCACTCTGAGTACAGACACACCATTCAACCACAAATTATCTCTGCTTCTCGTTACTAATGTTCATTCACTGCATGAATTCCATGCAGGTACTACACCTTAAAGCCACATCAGTCCTCTGTGAAATTAGAAACCGAAGACTGTTTCATTAGCCACCTTTTTATTTGATGCCGACATTGCACAGGCTTTAGACTGAAGTTCATAACCTGTTCATAAGCAGTATTTTTTCAGTTCACTTGCTACCATGGAAAAGAACCAAACCAATTAAGAATGCTAAAATTGCCATTTCGTTTTCACTAAGGAAAGAGAAAGATTCTGCTAAACTGACAATAAAGAAAAAATATCTCACTACGGGAATTATCCAATTTGACTAGATAGGTCATTTCATTAACTAAAAAGTAACAACATCTCTAATCAGTCTTTCTCACCTATAAATTACCATTTTTATCTCTTCAAATCTTTAATTTACTGTTGCTTTTCTTCCCATTTGCTAACAACCATTGCCTTTGAAACACTACCATCAACCACATCAAAGGCATTTTAAATAGAGGGGGAGTTCACTTTGGATTGCACTGCATTTGGATCATTTTCCCCATTATTTCCCCCCACTAGTATATTTTACCACAAATTAGCTCAAACTGGAGTGACAATGTGTCATTCATAACATACACTAGGTGTCATTGGAAACTGTAGGTCGAGAAAAACCTGTCCAAGCACAAAGAGCAACAAGGGGAGGAGCCTTTCATGAGCAGGGTGAGCACTGTCTCAAAGGAGCTTGCAGCATGAAATGGTGGAGGGGGGTGGAACCACATCCACAAGGAAATCACAAACACACATACATACATACATACATACATAAAAGACCAAAAGGCAAGTTAAAGCTGCTTCCAGAAAGTCTGGACTTAATGGACTGATAACTCATGCAGACACTGATCTTAGTACTGGGACTCCAGTATCAAATACCAGACATGCTGACCAGTGCTGTCATCTCTTCAGATATGTTTCTATCTTCTTAATTGTCTAAAAGGAAATTAAGATTGGTTGAGGTAAAGCTGAGATTAGGGACTTTTCAGTTGAGGTCCTTGTCTATGAAATTCCATGTGTTCAGCAAAGCCCCTTCTTTGACCATCTTCAAAGCCCAGACAGAATTTTCTGTTGAGAGGTTTCATATCTGACTATGTTGCCTGCCTTCTCTTTGCTACTTTTCTTTTTGGCTATTTGTCCCTCACTCCCCTCGCTGAGAAAGGCTGCTCTCACTGAAGCATTGAATCTTCTTTTCTGAGGTTTTACTTTTAGATCCGTGTGGTGTCCCAGATACAGCCAGCCAGCACTCTAGACAATAGCAGAATAGATAAGGAACTTTAAACTTTCACCAAGAAAGTATTTCACAGAAGCCTTCAGCAGAACAAAGACATGGCAAGTCATCCCAGTTATCCTTTAACAACATTTGGAAAATAATACAGAAACAAGTCAGAGTCACACAGTTACAACATTGGTAAGTCCAGCTTCATACCATAACCAGAGATATTAACCATTGCTCTTAAATTACTGTCAGGGGTTCATTTCTGTTTATTGTCAGTGTAGAAATCAAGTAAATCCACTGGTACTCTCCCCTCTGACTCTGAATGACTTCCTCTGGTAAAACTTCCCCCAGTGGTCTCACCATCCTCTCCACTTGTACAGGCTGCACAATCCAGGAATGAAGAAAAAGGCAAATCTCTCTAGAAAGGTGGGAAAAGCCATTTTTTTCACCCAGAAACTACTCAGGCAGAGGATACTACAATTTACATCTTCATTGCAACTAATTGGTTCCTGTGTATGAGTGAATATATTTTTCAATTTTTCAGAGTCCTGCAGAAAGAATGCATCACTTGATTGATGCAGTACCTTAGAAAAACTCAGGAAAGGACCTATGTACTAGTGATCTACACTCAAATCAAAGATTTTGGACATGCAAATTTCCCTGGATTAACTATCTTGTGCACATGATTTTTCTTTCATGCAATGAAATCACTACCTGTGCCAGAACTTATAAAATAAATGCTCATAAATAGCAACATAAACAAGTACTCATAAATAGCAAGGACACTGTGTAGGTCCTAGCATGGTACTGAAGCAACCTGAATATTCCAGTTTCATTCCCAGGTTCTATTCTCCTACTTCTCCCAGAAGTGTCAGAATGCTGATGAGTTTAATCACTAATACAATAGATCATACACAGGGCACAGTCCATCATGTGGGAATGAGTTTTAAAAAAAAAAATTATTTCACTTATCAGAGGTCATTTCCTAAGGCTAGAAAGCTGCTCAAGCACTCTCTGGCAGATCAAAAGTCTATTTACCCTTCAGCAAGGAATAATTTTTCTCTGTTCTCTAATCTCCCGAATATTATATGATATAACTGATACTATGCAACAGTTTTTGTAGCTCTTACCATTGACCAGGTTTCCTTGTAGATATAAGGAAATCCAGGATATATGGGGGTTTTTCCCTGGTTTAGCCTCATTATCATTTGAATGGAAGACTGTATGTAAATCATGTGAAATCAAATGTTTCTATACTGTTGTCTCATATATACACACATCAGCATCCTTTCTGAGCAGTGCTAGTGTGCTATCTTCAAGCTACCACACCTTGTTAGCAATGCACCTTTTAATCTGTCCCTTTTAACATTTGCTTTATTCTGCTAACAGAAGGGTTTTTTCCTCTAGCTTGAAGTACTTTCTAGCAATATCCAAACAATAATTAAAATAAAAGCCTAATAATTAGTAATACCAAATGGTATTTGTTTCAGATTTTTTTCTATATAATTCAAACATGTCAAGACACTGAGTAACCATTATTACTCAATTACTAACTGCAGTTTGTAACAGAGAGAAAAAAAAGACTGTTAGAGAACTGAAGCACTCTGGCACATGCCACACAGCCTGCCAAACGCATAAGGAGGGAAAAAACACTGAATTCCAGTCTTCGAGATCAGTGATTAACTCATAGTGAGATGGGAATGGTCATTTGCTGACCCAAACTCTTACAAAAACCTACCTGTATCAGTTTTTTGGAGGAAGCATTAGGAGATCTGGATTCTTTTCTGAACCTTGGAGGTAACTTACTGTGATCTTCAACAAATAATCACTATATGCCATGGTTTCTCTTTCTGTATAACATGGATATCTACATCCATTCCTATGCATTCATATTTTCTCCACAGGACTGAAACTGGTGTTGGATTTTTCTATAGAACATCATGTTAGTATTACATTTCTTTTGACTACAGTGTGAAACTGTTTAATTCCCATGGGATCTAGCAGGATGTGAGATAGTCAGCTGAATTATCTTTCAAATATCATTCAGTATTACAAACAGCAGCACCAGCCTGCTGGAAATTATTACATTTAAACAATGTCAATGAAAAATAAGGAGCCAGAGTTTGTCTTCTTGCTTGGATGCAGAACATGAATCAGTGCAGTGATACCTGACATTACAGGTCAAATTGAAAACAAATTTGCTGATGGAGTCATAATTTGCAGAAGATTTAGAACAAATTTTAAAACTTCAATTGTGTAAATATTTTAAATCACTCAGAGGAAGAAGCAAATTTTTAAACCATAAATAAATATCAGCTAACATCCTTGAAATTGGGTGGAAATGTATCTTCTCTGCTTCTGTACTTTAACAGAACTTTTCAAAGGTACCTGCTCCTCTGAATAAATTAATTTTATTTCGTGGTGACAACAGCTATCAGACAAATAATTATATCATTCCCACCTTTACTTCCCAGTGTAGCAGTGGAAGACAGATTAAATCAAAGAGAAAGCTACCTAGGGAAAACCTAGGGAATAGGTAAAACACCAGCCTTTTCTGCTGTTACCAAACTTGCACTAAAGGACCCAAAATACAGTAAGCCACTTAAGTGGCATATTCTTCCCCTGCCTTTAAGCAGAACAGTTTGTTCCAAGTGTGAAAGGACTTGGTTACTCCCTTTGTTCCACTCCCAGTTGTCATTGCCTGTATGAGTTGTGAGATTTTGTCCTTAGTATTTGCCCTCATTTACAGATCCATGTCAGCAAAGAACAGCAAGCCTATACAGATTACACACAATTCTCAGACACAATATAAATTATCATTCTTATCTTGATATTTCCCTTACAATTTTGCAAAAGTACAAAAAGAAATGTGGTGTATTACTTAAAAACAAAACAGATTTAGTGTTCCTTCCTTCAACTAACCAGATAAAAATATGGCATGGGAAAGCCTCAGTTTTTCTCTGGAGGCAATTACGTCACAGATTTTCAGACTACATTGTGGTTTCTCATAGGCTCATGTTAGGTTTTGTTGGGTTTTGGGTTTTTTTTAATAACATCTTCTCAGTGATATTAGAAGGTTCAATGTCACACTGTAATTTGGTTTCTCTTTGCTTCCTTTATTTTACAATATTTTATACAGACTATTCAGAGATAGCTTCTTTAATTTCCTGCTTGTTGTCAAATTCTGTTTGGTACATTTATAAAAAGTAGTGTCACTTTTGGGGAAAATTAAAAAAACCCATACACACACTAAGTGCACAGACTTCTCATCCTCTGTTTTTGTCTCGCCAAGATCTTGGTATCTTTTCTTAGAACCCTGGACTGCCCCCATGTCATCAGTCCTAAAACTAGAAACTGTTCTCTATAAACAAGTTTGAAATGTTATGTCTGTGTTTTATAGATACCTATTCCTTTGGTTTAATAGTACTACAACCAAGAAGAAATTTTTATGTTGAGTATTTCAGTCTGTATTGCTGTATATTTTTGACTCATCATACTGTTTATGAAAATTTAGTTTGCTCTGTGATTTAGCACCCAGACCAATGCCTTGTATACTTCTCATTTGTTGAAAAGCATGATGATTTTGCATTTTACAGCAGAATCCCTCTCTCAAGCTCTCTTGTACTTTCTGAATTTTCTTAACCACCATGGAAGGAATGAAAACTAAGCTCGGACATCCATTCTACAGAAAAATCCGACATAAGTTGCTTTTCAGTAGAACTATAGGCAGATTGCCTGCCAGTCAAGCCACAAAAGTATATTACTCAGGGTGTATTTGTATCCATTTCCAAAAAGCAGCTTGCGAATATGTCCAAGTGCAATAAATTTCTTGTGCTCCAATGTATTTATGGAAGTGGGTAATCAGCACTCGATTTTAAACGAGCTCTTTTTAATTTGATGTCTTCCCCAATTTCATTCCAGCCTATGCCAAGGAGGGAGCTACCCTAAACAGCATCGTTTTGTCACGCTGCAGCTGCCAGTGACTCAGTGGTTTAAAAACTTGCTGATGGGGAGGCAGAGGGGGGATAGTACACACAGAATATGGGTTTTTTAGTCTGTACTTTAAAATGCCAGAGGGAACCCATTAAAATTAGAGAAATAAATTTTTTTTTCAAATATTAGAAGATACGCATATCCTAGCTACAGTTGCTCCTTCTCACATCACAATCCTTTACTCTCAATACCCTACAATCCTAAAATAAGGCTTTGCCTTCTTCACATGGGCAGAGCTGTGTTCACTGGAAGCAGCTGGAACTGACACCAGTTACCAACTTGAAACCCTCACCCTCGAAAGTTCCTGTCTTGGCCAACTTGGAGCAGATACATCCTGCACTCCACAGGTGGAGAACTCTTGAGGCACAGCCAAATGTCACAGCTCTGCCCTGCGTAAAGAAGAGACCTCTGTTTCACTGGTTCTCCCTGTGGATTCAGAAAAGAGGTGTATAGACAGGCAACTGCAATGGCCTCGGAACTGGGGGCAGGGGTGGGGAGTCAAAGAGTTGCAGCTTCTTCCAGAAACGATGGGCTCTGATACAGAAATGTCCTGAAACAAGTGTTCTTTCCTCCACCCACATAGCCATGTTCTGCACGACTCCATTTCACTAACCTGTACTGCTGACTGGGGCTTTCATCCTTTGCTTCAGCTTTCAGATTCATTCCGGACAATGGGAATATTGCCACAGAGGCCAGTGCACGTTGGCTCAGGCCCATCATGCACAGGGAACGACTTTCTGAGGGAGATGGCTGGGCCTGTAAAAGGAAATGTGCATCAAATGTAGATTGCTATGAAGTAATGGGACTAGGAGCAATTGACCAAAATGAGAAATCCATATTAAATGGAAAAATTATGCAGCATGCAGGCAAAGGAAAGGACTTAAGGACAATTCCTAAAAGCCATAATCCTAGCTTGGGGATGCAATTAAAGAAGAAAAAAAAATAAAAATAAAAGTGTGTTGGGAGACAGGAGACAGAAATGCATTCAGAGAGTAGAATACAAATCACATAAGGATGCTGTTGCTTTACAAGGTAGCAGCTGGACCCTCAGCTGGACAGCCCCCATTTGTCACTGACTCAGAGAGGAGCCTCTGGCAGCAGCAGCACCCAGGCAGGACTGAGCAAAGGGAGGGAAGCACATGCCATATTCTCAGATTCACCAGCACAAACACAGCACACATGTCCACTCATACAGCAGAGGGGCTTTGCTTTTTCATGCCAATTCTTCCAGCATCTAAAGCAATTGGGATTCCATCCAGAACAGAGAAAACAGGGCTAGGACCTCTCAGGCTCTTTCTATACCTGACTGAGATAAAAATAAAAGAAACAACTGTGTTGAGCTAAGTGGCTTTTCCATCCTAACAATCTTTGTGCCCTTGAAATTTAGTTTGAAATGTAGCAGTCTGCTATTTCCACATCAAAAATCAATACAATCAACAGGTTAAAACATTCTCAGTTACAATGAAACAGTATCCGAGGAAACAATACATGATACTTTTAGAAATACCTGGAAGCTGGAAGGCTATCAGAAAATAGAAAATCTCTTTGTTTGCCCAAGGCAATGACTTGGAACTAGAGATGAGCCCCAAAGAAGAACTTGAGGAGGTGGGGTGTCTATTCCCAGCAATGCCAGCTATCTGCTTGGCAACCTTGGACGAGTCACTTAACTGCCCTCTGCCAGAATGAAGTACAACTGCTTCCTTACCTTAAGTGGCTCAAGAACTGTACAAAGAAATTGTATTTCTCTTAATAATCCTTTAAACATCAGATGTATATACACAACAAAATAACACCATTTAACACGGGGCTGTAGCAGAAGGAAAGATCTTACACAGACTCTATCTCTGACATGCAATAACTCATCCAAATGATATTCCAGGAAATATTGTGGGCCTATGGTAAAAGTCTAATTTTTATTCACGTGAAACAAAAAGGAAGCAGCTTAGCATGCATGCAATTAGATGAATCAGAACGTACCTTTTCACAACCAAACTGAGAAAGAAAGTAAATTCGCTAATCTCATGCTAAAATATTGACAACAGCCTGGTTTTAACATCTTTCTTAATGACTATACTCCCAAAGCATCCAGTTTCCTTAGAGATCTGGGCTAACACACTGCACCTCTTCAACTGAGTATCAACTCCTGACCACAGGATGTAGGGACACATTAATCCCCTCCCCTTGCTTTGAGATAAGAAGCAAAAGAAAATCATATTTCAGGTCTGTTTTTAAACATTTATTCATTTGACCCCTCTTTTTATGAAATGTCTGGCTCAAGGACATGAGAATGAGACTCTTCAAACAGCCTGACAAGGTATAGATTGTAAGGAGTGTGAGAATCTCATATATATCTCGAAGAGGGTGAGTAGGTGTGTGCATGTGTGTAAATAAAATGGCCTAGTTTAAAATGTCTTTAATAACCAATATTTGCCGGCTTGAAGCACATGGCTGTGAGCTCCCCCTGCTGACTCTCGAGCCCAAGTAAGCAAATCTTCCAGATGCTTTTGCAAACACTTTTGATATTGGCTCAAGGTCAAATGAGTGAATTGATATAAGGACATTCATTTAAACCTCCTCAGCATCACAGACCAAAAACTAGCGAAAGGGACATTATGTGTTTTATTTTCATCCCACTGTGGTACTTTTACAGTGGCCACTGATTCCGATTTTAGTGATACTGCCCAATTTGCAAACTATTAGCATAAAACCATTTGATACAATCTTTGTGCTTCTAAATATCATACACCAAGTAACAGGTTAAAAATTGAATTGGTACAAGAACGTGTTGCCTTCCACATTAGACATGAACAATATATGCCCAGCTACAGGCAAACACCTACCACCTCTTTGATCAGCCGTGACATACATCTGTATCTCTGTACCACCGAAGCTAAAAAAGAAAAACAAAACGTGATTTACAGGCCTCACGTTTCAAAGGCTACAGCAGGCTTCCACCAATGTGAAAGCCATGTCATGGACTAGCCCAATAATCCAATATTACACCTTTAAAATAGACCCTATTTTATATTTTTTTATTATCAAGACCAAATTTTGCTACTTTTCTTCATGTCACTCTCACCAATAACTAGGAGGACACTGTCCATCCTCATCTGTTGGCTGTATTTTATACAGTTACAGATTTTTTTGGGCAAATATTTTTATATCACACCCAAGTTTGGATGTGAACAAGTCAGTTCACTGATTGCTGTATTTCCAGATCCATTTCAAAAGGAATTGCTGACATCTACTGGTTCAAATTATAAAATACTCAACTTACAGGTTTTCCTTTCAGCTAAAATCTAATGGCTCTGACTTCTTTCTCAGACGATGGCAGAAAAGGCAATTCTGTTGAAATTAGCAGAAATAAACCCATTCTCTCCCATTTAACAGTTCGGCTCCTCTCAATGCTTTCTGGCAGACACAGATGTCTAGAACTATATTGCTAGGCACCAAAAACTCTTTGAACATGAAATACACCAGTAGCATTTGGCTATTGTATGAGGCTACTGAACCCAGTACAACACAAAACCCACACATTTTGTGCTGAAAATTCTCAAATAATTTTGCAAATCTGATGCAACACAAGATTAGCACCCTCATCCTGCCCATTCTCAGAAGAGACCCAAATCCCACCCAACACTGTATTTCTGAACTTCCAGGCTGCTGCTTGGGTGCTCCAGAGCCATGTTGGGGATTCTGGCTCTCCCTGCAATGCCTGTGGTGCCAAGGATTTGGGGAAGGTGTGGAGGAGTGGGGCTGGAGTGCTCCAGTAAGTGATTTGGTGTTTCAGACTGGGGGGCTCTAAACAGACCTGTTAACCTTATTCCTTGCTTGGGATCGTGCACCCAAGACCCATCCTGTCACAACTCAACAGCCAAGCCAGGTCAGCTGGTGCAGGTGGCCCTGTCTTAGCACACACAGCACCTCTCTTACCCTCCTCTGTATTGATTCCTGCCTCCCCTTACTCTTTCCAAAGCAGGGAACAGCAGGGAGCAGCAGGCACAGGTATACTCTGAGCACCCTTCTGGAGTGGCACACTTTTACAGCACAGACCTTTCCATGCTGCATTCCAGAGATCAAGTTTAGGAGCTCTGGGGCTTTGGCTTGAGCAGGAACAGCAGGTAGCTTAGTAGAGGTAGGATGGCATTACTTCACAAGCAGCTTTGCTGATGCCAGCCCAGGAAACTGTAGGCACCCATAAGGCCAGGAAGCAACTCTGACTGCTTTGAAAATGTTCCTTAGATGGAAGACTGTGGCAATTAGAGAGGCAGACAGGTACCTGAGGGCTTTTGGAGACACAGGTCAAGAGCAGTCCATTTAGCAGGCAGTAAAAGTAGATATACAAGACAACTACCTACGCCAAGTCCTAAGGTTTTATCTCAAAACAAGCTTTCTCTTTTTCTACTCCTAAGGGCAGCAAACCCAATTTTTAGTTCTTCTGCAGACATCCAGAATTGTGCTGCTGTCAACTGCATCACTACTGGCAAATCAGTACCTTTCACTCTCCTTGCCAATACCTGGCCAAATCATCAGACAAGCAGGAGGGCAATTAAAATATCACTCTGCTCCAAGAAACATATCGAAATCCCACAGGCTTCAGTGATAACATTTCAGTAGGCTAACATCAAAATGATGTAGCAGACCTGGCTAAAAAGTATCAGGCAGCTAAATTGGACTCCTCTTTCTGCGGGTTCTTTTTCCTCTTCAAAAATCAAAACACATCTATTCTGCATAATGCAATTATTGTTTCACACTTACGAGATCCTTCCTTACTTTTGTGTAGTCTTTCAAAAATGCATTCAAGATACAGAAAATTCGTTTTCACTGCTGTAGTTTTCAACACTTTGAACAAACTCTTGAGATAGGGCATTAATGTAGGAAAACAGGAAAGCACCTGACAGCGGTAGGAATGCAGCAGGGTGTGGGATGACTGGAAAACACAAACACAATAACCAAATCCCACACGGAGCAAGCCAGATGTGAAAATAGATGCTGGAGAGCAGGAAGAAAGTTCTGGCATGTCAGATGCCAATCACAGCTAGCAGAGATACAGGATGGAGTCTTCCCAAGTCAGTTCCTCAGTACCTGTACCAGCAGCAGGAATGTGAAAGGCTGTGACTACCAGGCTTAACTCACTTTTTCAGAAGGAAGTCTTCAAGAGAGGACCTGTAGGATAGAAGCAGTCACTATGGAAAGTTACTACAAATGAGAGAAGCTAGCACAACAATCCATCCATTTTTTCTTACATCCACAGGCAGATAAGATGTAGAAATGGGAGGGTCAGCGCTGGCCCTCTAGAGAACTAGACTCTATTCAAGAAGGGAACGTAAAAGTGTCTCTGAATATTTTGTTGCAGAAGTGAATTAGGAAGTTGGCCAGGTAAAGAGGACTGGAAATTGATGGAAAATCAGAGTGTAATTTTGGGTCAAGGAGAACTGAAGTTAAAAACATTAAGAGATAGGCAGATAGATAACAAATGCACTTTAACGACCACACAGAGACCCATTTCAAACAGAGCTTTATAACCTTCCTGCTACTCATCAGGTCTCAGTCAGTCCATAGAGGATGTGCTTGACATGCTGCAGTGAATAGAAAAGTTCAAACATTAATTCATACACACTGAGGTGTGTCCTGCCCTAAGGGCATGCAGTTTGAATTGGATGAGCCTAGAACATGAAAGGAGATACAGAAAAACAACAGAGGATAGAAAATGTTGAGTGGTGTTATCCAGGCAAGTCATACACCTCTTGTAGGGTTTTATCTTTTAATTTCTGTGGTACAGCAAGATAAAGAATAAGACAACATGGAAGTAATAGAAGCACAAAGAGATGCCTGGAATGCCTGACCACATCACAACTCAAGGTGATTTAGATCAGAAAAGTGAGTTAGCCACAGAAGAGGGGAAATGTATGGAAGTAGCCATTTCAGCTGGTAAAATTGCATATTATTTCATGACAGTGTTTCAAAAGCATTGTGTTTGTTTGTTTTACCTATGGATTCAGCTAACGCAGAGACATACAGCCATGCTAATCGAGATGTTCAGTCATTTGTGACTAGTTTGAGCAGGAAAAAAAAGCCCAAGATGAAGCAGACACTGACTTCCAAAGTCAAGAACAATTTAGAATTTATGAGTAAAAACAGTATACAGATAAGAGACCAGCTGTAAAAAAATAAAATTCAGACTTGCATTGTCCAAGACTTTGATTCAAACCCATTCAAAATTCCAGGGTATTTGCTGTGATGGTAGTAAGAGAATATGGCTTAAGATCAGCCTTTAATTAGGTAGGTTGTCTTCTGTTCACAGGCCCATTAAGCACAGATGCTTTTGCCAAAGACAAAAGCAGAACTGCTAGAAAATTTGGAAAGGGATGAAGAGGGAGGCCTTAAAAAATAATATTTTGGAAAACTGTACTTGGATTTAGTTAAAACAGAAGCATATCTCCTTAGTCTCAATGTACAAAACCTTGAGAGACTGGTGCATGCATGGCCAGGCTTTACAGATAATGAAAGGTAGGTGTTGTTATTAATTGGTCACTTCAGACTTTTATTTAGTTCGTTTTGCAGACAAATGTTTTTATGCCATTTGGCTGCATTCACGGCAAGGATAGAAGATTGTCATCACTTCACCATACTAACAAGGCAGTAATAAAAAAGAACTGGCAGTCTGGAAATGAAACTGTAGAAAATGTTAATGGTGGAACCACAGCAGTGATGCCAAATATTTCCAGTAAAGGGATATAATTATTTTCAGGTACTTACACTGTGACAGGAAAGAAATGGCTGAGAGCTTTCCTTTTTGGATCTTTACCCCTAAAGCTGCAGAGGCAAGATGTACCAAACACACAGAGCACTGATCCAGTCTGGGAACTTCTGCTTCTGGCATCCATAGTTGAAGTGACTTTAGAGACCAGGAGATTATAAAGCTGCTGAGCTTTTCAATTTGAGTCACCTCATACTCAACACATCCTTTAATGCCAAGCATATGGCTAGGAAAGTCTGAGCAACTCAAAGTTTTCTCTCTTAATCCTTTGGCTGGCTGGTGACAAGTGTCTTGGGATTAATATAACTGGACATAGAGGGAGAATTCACTGAATACAAATTGCCTAAGAAAGGCTACATAATGTTTCTCCCCACTTTCAAACTAGGAGCTCAGCACTAGCATTTTGAAATTTGCCTGACACTTCCCTGATTCACTGAGATGTTCAACTTCTACAAGTATTGAACAAACTAGGTGTCTGTTGGTGACATCTCTAAGGGAGGCAAGTTAACTCAATGCCAAGTAGACATTCACTGATCACTCCAAGAGGCTACTCACAGCAGGAAGTTCTTGGAGTTCTGAATTCACATGGAAAAGAAAAAATAAATCAGGGAAAACACTGAACAGCAAAAACAATAACGAAAAGAAATTCTGTAAGAAAATAACCCTTAATTAGATACTATAGATTCATTTTTTGGAGCATGTAGCTTACAGATGAGGAGATACCTTTCCAGTTCTAAGGGCCTTTCCTACTAGTTTTCAACAAGGTCTGCATTCCCTTACCTCAGCAAGGAAGTACTACACTTTGAGAAGACAGGATCAAAGAGCCAAGTGATACTGGAAAACACTATAGCAGACCTAACAAACCTTACTCAGATGGCCTAAGGCTTAGAAATGCAATAACTCAGATCTCACCCCAGTGCAGGTAGCATTCCCTGGAAAGTCTCTGCTGGTGACAAGGCTGAGTCTATCCTATTTTCAGCTTTGTCAGATTTGCTGAAATACTGGACAAACCACTGGCTACACCTCTACTTCTCACCTGTAAAATGGGCACTTACCCTTTGCACGTTCTACCTCAAGACCTCATTCACATGTTCACACACACTGTTAGAAGTACTAGTACCTCATTTTTCAGAATACTGCTCTGCCTTAAAACGTTCGATTTCCAATTTCTTTTCAGGCCATCTGCAAAAGTATGCATGGATATAAAATTTACTTCTAAATAGTGTGAGAATAATCGTGTTCAGAAATTCATCTGCGGTCCTTTACTTGCTCGCCTTCCTCTACCACTTCCTAGAATAAGTATAGACTATGCCTCAGGAAAACAAAGCCATTTGAAAAGAGAACAGCTGCCATGGTGCTGAGTCAATACAGACAGACAAAATAAAATAAAATTTAAAAACTACACTGCATCTGTGGCAATGTGTTTTTTCCCCCCTCCATCACAATATCCCCAATGCACGCCTTGGCAACAGTTTAGCAAACAACAGTCCAAGCGTGAGCTTCGAAGAAATGCATCCAAAGCCTGAAATCCATAAAACAATATCCCAATTCCTGCAATGGAGCATCCACGCAGCTGGTATTGCAACACCTGCTTTAGAACTCTTTCTTCTGCCTCAGTCAGGTTCCTCTGAGTCATCTGCCATGAAAGGATGCTGTGAAAAGGTTCAATTGCTATTTATTGCTGTTAGCAGTAACAATAAGGGCAAAATGCTAAAAAAACACCACCATCTTTTGCTTGGCATTAGCAGAGGCACTGTTCATCTTTCCTGGTGTCAAGAACAGGTTTAGAACCAGGAGAAGATTCTCTCTGTTGTAGATATTTCCACAGCATGGTGCAGGGTTACCTACACTTGGCATTTATGCTGGTAAATTGTAACCAGCTAAGGGAATGCAAACCAGCACTCAGCTCTTGGTCTTCACAGGGAGCACCATAACCTAGGGGAGACTCTAGAAATGCTTGCTGAGTGTTAGGATGTTGACTGTGACACGCCTCATTTACTCTG
The DNA here is from genome assembly GCA_013398175.1 of Climacteris rufus. NCBI lineage: Eukaryota > Metazoa > Chordata > Aves > Passeriformes > Climacteridae > Climacteris > Climacteris rufus. The sequence continues at coordinate 920,344 of VZRZ01003105.1, forward strand.
TTAACTGCATTAGAACATACAGTGACCTACAGGATATAAAGTTACAGTAAGTACAGCCTTGGAAGCATCCAGAAATACTGAATCAAACAAACAAACAAACAATTTTGGCATTCATGGCTTGGATAATCCCTTCAAACTTTTGCTTCAATTGAGGCTGAAGAATGTTCTGTCTATTTAAAAGACACCTGCAAAAAAATAAATAAATAAATAAACACCCACCCCTGCTTTTAAAAGTGGGAAAACCATGCCATGTGTTCAATAGCAAAGTTTAAAAATGGCAGCTTTGTGAATGTTCTGAACCGTAAACTGGTTTTGTGAATATTATGAAAAGCAAAATGTACATTAGCAAATTGCAGCATTCATACTCTGTGAAAGAGAATTTGTACAGCTGTAGACTGGTACATTTGATCTGCAAAACTTCAGTAGAACAGTTTTTCATAGGAACAAGCCAAATTCTTTTAAAATCTTTCTTTCCTTTGGGATAGAGCCTTTTAGAAACCAATAAGCTCGTTTTTATTGTCCTCCCCTTCTTCTGAAAAACATTCTCATGGATGTAAAGGACTTTTCACTGGGGCATAAAGCAGAACTCCAGACACGGCTGAACTAGCACCTAATAGCACTTCCTCTTGTAGAGAATTTCTTATGACTTTGTACAGGGTCTTTTATTCCCTAGAGCACAGAAAAGAGGGCAGTGTGCTGTTGCTGTCTGTCCCCAGGAACTTGTTTGGAGGCTGAGTCCTTTTTTAAGGATTCCACTGTATTCCTCTGCTCCGCACCTCCTGGCAGAGGGAAGAGTAGATGGGACCCTCCTCTCTGCAATTTTGTGTCTGACTGCCTGAGTGAGTTTTACACAAAAATCGAATTGAGTAAAAAAAATAGGAAAATGTATTTTATGGATACAAATTAGGAATCTTGACACTACCAATCACCACTTTATGGGACAGGATATAATTAAGATGTCAAAAATAATAAATTAGCACCAAAATAGAGTGTATTTAATAATAAAGCTTTCCTGTTCATAAAGAACTTTTTTCTATTGCACAAAGAGCTTCTCTGATGTAAAAGAACAAACTACATTAGACTTGAATTATCATTTATATCAGCTTCTTTGCACTTTTCTAGCAGCATAAATGAATCTATACTGGGTACAAGTAACCTACATTTAGTCTTATCTGTTGATATTGCAGAACTGGTAAAAAGAGGCATTGTGATAAGGATCATACCTGGTATGTTCACAATAGTTTTATCTAGGGAAGAACTTTATTAACAGCATGAAACTGAATATTATGTATTATAATGAGAGGAAATCACAGCAAAATGTTCAAAGGTGCCTTTGAATGCATGTAGATGAAGCACCTCTGCATTTTTATCATGGTATATTCGTCAACTGCTACCCCCTAGGAGGCATTCAGTGGTGAACACTGTGGGATCTGCATTCCCAGCTCTAACCATAAAAACAGAAATCTTCATGCCAATGGAGTAAATGCTCAGTTTTCCTGAGCCTCTCTGACTGAAAACACTGAGGTACTTCAGTATCTTCATCTTTTAAGTCCTTTTCGCAAAGACTTCTGTGACTAAAATGTGAATTACAGTCCCAACATTTTGTTTTCATTTTAGGAAATCACCAATTATCAGCATGGCTATTTCTAATAATATCATTATGTTAAAATATTTGAGTAAAACTTTTTGTCACTGGCCACCTATAACTGAAATTTTCCTTGCCTCTTACTGCTTTATCTAGTAGAGAAATACTTTCCTTGCATGCTAAGCAGGTATTTCTACAGCAGGCTTGTTATAAATTAGCAACAGTTCTACATTCTCCTTACACTGGAAGCATACAAACAGAAGTAACTTTACTCATACGAGCAGTGCTAAAAGTCAAACAAGACTATTCATCAAATATATACACTGTGCATCTAATGCTTGTAGGACTGAAAAGCTGATCTAAAGTATTGACTGAAAATAGCAAGCATTTTTATTGATTTGAAATACAATAAAGCAAGCAAATAACGGATGAGAAATCATTCAACTATTTTATATATGGGTTTTTTAAAATAAAAAATCAGATTTTTGTTGTATATCCATTATTAATATTTCTATAATTGTATGAAAAATCTGGCTAGGAACATACTTCCAAAAACTGAAGGAAAATAAAAAGGATTCATTGATAGTACCTGAAACTCTTAATTAAACTTCACCTTGAAGGCTGTAAGAAAAACACACTGCTAAGAAACCATTTCATTGTCACAAGAGAAGTAGTTTTGGTGTTTTACAGTCCTGCTCAGGTGACCAAATCAGTGCTGTTTACGCACTCTTCACAGCAATTGCAAAGTGTTCCACATAAACCAAAAAGCCTGGTACCCCTTCATTTTAAGAGCAGGGTGGAAATGTTTAAGCCATTTTCTTTTCATTAGTTAAATACCATCTTGAAGCTACCCCAACTTAGAAGAAAAGAGTGTGACCTAAAAAGATTGGCTAGAAGAAAAAGTACATTATTTAGCTTCACTGTCACTACCTAAACCATTCTAACAAAAATCTGAAACATTTAGACTCATCAATGCAGACAGACTGGAGCTCTTCCTACCAGCTCCAGGCTTATTCAAAGGTTAGGCTCAATTTAGTGTCAGTTCAAACTCATTTAAAATCCCATCCATGGATTGAGTTTTCTGTCTGTGCTGCTGGGGCAGCTAAACAAGGAGAATGATGAGATCAAAGCAATATTTCAGCTATCTTAACTCACTTTTGAATGAATGTTACATTGTTATGTATACAAACTGCATGTACTCCTACAATTTAATTTTTGTTTGTTTGTTTGTTTTTTTGCAGTGAGTTGAACAAGGCCACGATAGGTTTCTGTTTTCAGCTAGGAACCTGTCCCACTTACAGTGAAGCTAAATGTAAGCCTTCAATCACAGAAGTTTTAGGTCACTCCAAAAACCCCACTCTGATGTTATACATCCTCACAGACTAAGAAAAAAGTGGGTTTGTCCTCTTTTTTATCTTTCTTTCCTTGTTGTCTTGCATTCTCAAGAGCACAAATTCTTGCTAGCAGATGCCTAGGCAAGGCAGAGACAAAGCTTTAAGTCATTCTCTCTCTTTAAAGCAGTAGAGCAAGAGGCATCATTAGCATAAGTGGAAGAGTCAACAACTTAGAGTGGTTTAAAAACCTTGTAAGTTTACCAAAAAATATTTCACAGGGAAATGAAAAAGGCACATAAAATACAGAAAGCCATAACAATGTCTGCCAAAATCTAGATGCAAATATATTTAGGATTGGTTCCACTTTATGTTTGTTTTAGTTCCGCTATAATGCTCAGCTTCGCCTGGAGCTGACTCATAGTGCTTCTGAAAGGAAACAAAGTTTAACATCTCCATTGAGGAGAGCAATCTGCCCAGAGACTGGATCTCCACGGCTTTTACTGACCAAGGAAAATTATCTGATTTATAAAATGTTTGACACCTCTAAGAACTTCTCCGCAGGCCCAAATGCCTTGCCTAGCCTGAATTAGCTGTAGCAGATAATTCTGCAGGAAATGTTTAGCAAGCTTATTAGGCCTTTGCTTATTAACACAGAGGAGGAAAAAAGCCTTTTGCCATGGCTATTGAATCCTGCATGTAAAATATTTTTCAGTAAAAAGATGACAGCAGAGTGCCTTAATGCTATTTGCCTCTGTCATCAGCCTCAGTTTAATTCAAAGTTTATTGAAGCAAATGGGAGTCAGAATTTTAATAAACTTACAAAATGCAACTATTTTATACATTCCCATGAAAGGCTGTTTCAGGACATGCTCACAGAATCACAGAATATTAAGGGATTGGGATGGACCTTAAAGATCATTTAGTCCCAACGCCACCACCATGGGCAGGGACACCTCCCACTAGACCAGGTTGCTCAAGGCTCCATCCAACCTGGTTTTGAACACTGCCAGGGATGGGACATCCACAACCGCCCTGGGTAACCTATTCCAGTGTCTCATCACCCTCATAGTAAAGAATTTCTTCCTAATATGTAAGCTGATTTTCGTCTCTTTCAACTTGTACACATTACTCCTTGTCCTGTCGCTACAGTTCCTGACAAGCCCTCTCTGGCTTCCCTGGAGGCACTTTCAGATACTGGAATATTTTCTCAAGAGATGGTATGGGCAAACTGCACTGGTTCGCTGTAAAACCTGCCTTGCTCTGAAGAGTTCTAACTGGAAAAAAATGTAGAAAAATTAGAAATAAAAGCATACAAAATGAGAAGGGGAAAAAATCATCTGGTTTAAGGTCTAAAACAAAGCTTAACCAGACTAAGCACTCTCCTACAATTTAGTTACAATGATCTCAGCTGGGCTCAGCTGTGTGTGTCAGGTCCCATCAGAAATGCTCTTGGTCTCTGTCACTTCTTTTCAAGTTCACAGAAAGTAGGGCCCCCCACAGTGCCCAGCTCTGAGCTGTCAGCACCCAAACTCAGTGTGCATTAGAGCAGGCAAGGTTATAGCTTACCCAGCTTTGTTGTCAGACCAGGTGGGAAGGCCTGTTCTAGAGAAAGGTTTCCAAAGTAACGTGAGGCTCTTTCACAGGATGTCTCTTCCAAACACAAATCTTTGCTCATTTTGACTTTTGTCAAAAAAAAGTGTGGGACTATTCAAACTTATGTAATAACACCTGAGGGTGCAGATGGGTGCATCTATTTGTCTGCCACCACCACACCAAGGTTTCTTCTCCTGCTGAGGATCCCATTAACATGTAAATCTTCCCCATTCTTGCCTGACACCTGAATTTTTCAAAATAATTTAGCACCCTTTTTTCTCACCTGCAGGGCAACTCTCTTCCTTTTAAATGTTAATTAGACATTTGGTGGCTTAGCCTAAAGTGTTAAATTCAGAACATTTATCAGTTTCCCTCTCCTCCCTTCACCCCCATTCACCTCTCAATCATCATTTTAGAGAAGATCGAACTGACTTTGGTTCTCCTCCATCAAGACTTCCCATCAATATCCAAGGATGTTAAGCAGTATAAAGTATCCCATGGGCAGGTAACAGGAAGATTTTACTGCTGCTCTTTGGAGACAGACTGTACAACTTCATTTCTGGGTTTACCATTCACAGCCATCGTGAGAGAATTTGAATTCTGCTCTACTCTTGTAAAATGGCAGCAGTCATGAAGCTCCACATCCAAGAAAGTGTCACCTCCTGCAGACCAGGTTGTCAGATGCTCTTTGCAAATCCTTGGAGATATTTTGGTTCTACTGCTTAGCAAATACCCATCAACTTTGACAGAGAGAGGATTTTATCCTGCATGGCTTGTGTATTGCCTATAATGCCCCACTGCTTCAGAGTTTGGATAGTTCCGTTTAATATATTAACTATATTTACTATGTTTACACTTTGAACCAAGAGATGCCAAGAGCTCTCATAATATCATAAAATCTGACAGCTTGAATTTGAGTAGTGACAAGCCTATGGATGGCTCTGCTGAAAAGCCTTGAGTAAAGCTTCCTTCAGTTTCAGAAGTTTTACTGCACCACAAGAAGATTTGGACAGCGCAACACTGGCTAAGCAAAGTCAGCGTCATCCAGCAGCTTCTGCCTGGCAGGGGCTCAACTGCAGAAAACAGTATAAATTGAACAGAAAAACTCATGTTTATTCTGGCAGCTGCACCTGCCTATCAAATCATGCTGCCCATTAGAGGTTATTTTCCAAAATCTCTTAACCTAATAAACTGAACAGACAAAATGATATTTATGCTGCTATGAAATACCGCAGTCTGTCAGTGCTGAAATACTTAACTCCCAAATCTACCAGTTAGTTCTCCTCTCCAGAGAATTTTAACTCATGACAGAAGTGAATTGGAAAGGCAGATGTTTTTATGGCAGTTTTGAGAGAGAAAGTTCCCACATCAGAGAGCATGGTTTGAGATCACTTTCCCCTCCCTCCCAGTTACATAAGAATAAGTGTCTCCATTAAGTGTTTACAAACCACATGATCCAACAGGCAATAGGTTTAAATAAACAAAACCAAAGGTTTATGCCATTTAGTACCAGTGTACACACACATATAAAGCAGGTTTGTTTTAGTCTATTACACAAAATAACTGCCTCAGATGCTGTTACGGGCACTCATCTCTGACATGGGACATTTAATTCCCCATCAGAATCAATTAACTCATGGTTGAGACTACAACTGCAGGGAATACTAATTAATAACTATTAATTAGTCAATTAAAGGTTGGGACAGCCTGTCAGCCTCTGTCTCAGGTGAGTGTTATACAATACAAGGCTCACTGAAACAACCAGTTTGAAACAAAGCACATTTTCCTTCTGAGGAAAGTAATTAATCTGCTGCTTGTAATTCTGCTCAGTTTCTTCATTAAAAGCAGCATTCGTCCCACTTTGCTGCAGACTCTGCCCAGCAGATAACCTTCCTTGCTGTGCTCACCTGCATCACAACACCTCCAGATGTACAACTCTGGTCATGGTCCACTGTGCCCTCATTAGATCCTGCAAAAATGGGAACTATTTTTTCAGCAGCTCACTCAACACACACTGCTGGGCTGTAATCCTGCTGTGGCTCTGTAAGCCTGCCCTACACCAGGGAGAAGGGTGGCTGTGCCAGGAGACACTGGTTTCTGTGTTTACTAAACTGCAAAGGGAATCTTCTACCCCTCCAAGAACCAGCTGACACCTTAGGAATTCCAGGTGCAGAGCAGGAGGTCAAAAAACTCCAAGTCCCAGGTGAGGCCACCAGCACCTTGAGCTGCTTCTAGAAGTAGAAGCCACCTTCCAGAAAGGATGGTTTCTGTACAGCCTTGCTCACTGAGCTGCTGCACACCTGCAGAGCAACTGGAATGGCTCTCTCAACAAGGATGTTAAAATAGCTTGTCAGCATCTCAAAGTCAAGGGAAGTGGTGATATAAGGATAAACTCAAAGATAGTCAAGTTTTACAACTTGAGTGAGAGGGGAATGGAACAGAAGTAACATACAAGCCAAGAATACATTCTCCACAATTTTTCCTATATAAGATTTCATTAAAGTAGCCTTGGAAATTGCATGAAATCAAGTTGGAGAACAAAGGAATTTAAAAAACCAGCACATACTGCTCCTACAGAAAATGGATGTCGAGCAAAGTTAAAGAATAGAAACTAATGAGTTCTACCAATTCTTTAAGAAGATATAATCCTAATAAATTCACTGGAGAAAGCCATGTCAAGTACAGGCAAAGAAGATGAAATCCCTGACCCTGGATCAATCCATGTAAATACACCTTGAACCACTGAACAGCTAGCTACACAATTACAGCACAGAGAGAAAATATACCAAAACTATTCCAACTATGGCAGAACTTTTGAGGTTGTTCTTCTTTATGAAGGCATCTGTGCTGCTACTGAGGAGGAAAACTAGCAGGAAAAAGGCACCCTCTACTCTAACTGTTTCTGTGTTAAGGAGACAACCTGACTCATAGATTTTTTTTATTTTTTTTTTTGTACTGTGCATTACTTATCTACTCAATGTTAACTGCACAAAAAGAGAGGATGGCCAAGTTGCATATGTCACACCATTCTCTCAGGCCTTTCCATGTGCCTCCTCCATGATCCTGATCAACTCAGATGTCTAAGTGAAGAGTACATGTTCCTGGTCCAGACCTTCCGTCAAAACCATATCAGAGGTTTCTTCGTGTAAACTCCAGCTTCACACACTTCTTGCTCTAAAATGATCATTCTCCATGTAGTCTAACCAAAAATCCCATCACCCCAAAGTTAATAACTTGGACAATTTCAGACGTACATCAGTGTGGAACTCACCAGCTTGGGAGCTCTGCAATTATCTGTCCCAGAGAAATGTGTCACGATTATTTGGATACAAAATAGCTAGGACTTCCCAAAATTTCTGGAAGTAATAAAACAAAAGCCTTTATTTAAAGCACAGAGGCAGAAGAACAAAGGGAAGAGGAAATTAAAGTAAATCTTGCACCACTGAGCTGGCACAGATCACTAGATCAATGCCAGCACACAGCTCGGCTGTACGGTAGCTCTGCATGCTGATCACCAGCAGCCTGCATGCAAATGCATCGCTAAAGGAAGAACAAAGAACACAGAGAGAAAACAAATACAAAAGCACATGCACAATCATTCCATTTGGGTTTATTCACAAAAGGAATTTCATTCCTTGCTTCCCCCTCTGAAAGGTACTGTGATGGCTCTTTCTGCACTTGCAGTATAGGCAATTTCAATAATCCCAATTACACATTCCCATACGTGAGGCAGGGCTGCTGTATCCACCCTTACTGACAAACAGCAAAAACGAATTTTATTAGTTCAAAGACTTTTCTCTAAACATGCATTCAAAGGAAATCATTTCTAATAGTAAGCTTTTCTCTTGTCAGCATCACAGAATACACAGGTGGGCTGGCGTGGAAGGAAAGTGCTACATGTCTTTGTGAAATTTCTGAAGGATTTCTGCCTCCATTATCATTAATAGCTGGGCTTTCTGGTATTCCCTAACGTCTGCAAGTCTTTCTCAATCACTCCATCAAAGACCACAGAGCTTGATTTCTCAGCAAGTTGTCAGCTTTTAATAGACTCTCCACAATAGCAGTATTTTTTAAATTAATAAGATTAGGGAGCAGATTTTTAAAGGTTGTCTATCACCAAAAAGAATAAGCAAGAAATGCAGTGGCATTTTCAAGGAATTTCAGGAAATTCTGTTACCATTATGAAATATACCACAATGCCTGAATGTAAAGATACATAAATGTTACTCATGTACTTACGGTCAGGAATGAACTGGACCCAAGTGAAAAAAAAACAGCAGTACAGTTCATTCGCTCCAAAACAATGACCTTCAGGCCAGCTCATACCTTTCCATGAGGCTGTGTAATGTGGATTGCCAGGTAAAGCACACCCCAGTATCTGTGCTTTTTTACACAGTATCTGTGCTCTGCTCCAGCTCAGGCACCCACAGAGTTTTGGGTGTCTAAGCCACAACCTCCCACCTTCATGGGTTTTACCCTTCTGTACCTACTCACAGAAATATCTGCAACAAAACCCTTCCTGGCTACATGGACATAGCCCTGCATCAGCCCTTCTCACAGAGGCGATTCCCTCAGATCCTTTGGACACAGTGGCAATAACACAAGGCCCAGCAGTGCATGCTCTGGAAAACATGGGGAATCCCTTTCCATAGGGCTGGAAATGAAACTAACTCAAAGCAAATGTTTACTGCGGAGTCTTCAACAAAGTCGGTGATTAAAGCCAACCCAAATAATCAGACACATTTTGTTCTTTCTAATCAACAAACTACTGTCCACATTATCCCTGACATGTGAAAAGAAAAGATTGAATGTCGAGTTTATTAATTTACTTCTTTAATAACTGCCTGTGTGATGCCTCATTTGTTATATGTTTCTCCCTCACACTGTTCCAAGAGCAAATACAAGTTTTAATATTGTTTATGTTACTATCATCTGAAAATTAATAGCTTTTCATATATCTTTTGACTTCCTAGTGGCTACAAGGAAAAAAATCTTAAATATATTCAAGGCTAAGTGTCATTTAAACTGCCTCTGATATACATGTATTATAGTAAATTACCATAAACATGCTATGCAGTGATGGAGACAAATGCCCAAAGAGAAAACCCATGTAAACAAGATAACTAAAACTGTCTTATACATATTTAAGGGATCCATAAATGAGAGCTAGTCATAAACTTGACAAAGGTAATAGAAGATATATGTTAAACTTCATTGCTATAAAATTCAGGTTAAAAAGGTGATATAAATATTTTAGTCTTTTATCTAAGACTCTATCATTAAAGATTTAGTCCCACTTCAGCTGCTTGGGGGGGGGGGGGGGGGGGTTTCCTTTTTCACGTTTTTTTTTT
>VZRZ01003105.1:930227-957458 GCA_013398175.1 Climacteris rufus
GGGGGAGTGGGTTTCCTTTTTCACGTTTTTTCTTTTAAACTTTTGACACTTTTGTTAGTTGATTTGATTACTCTTTGATTTTAATATGGCTTTGGGGTATTTGGTATTTTTCCTGAATTCACAGGCACTCAAATACAATATTTGCATGGGAATCTCACCACAAGCAATTTTAAATTCCCAGGGTTGCCAAGGAATCTTAAAAAATGTGAAAGATAGAAAGGATGCCTTAAAGGTCCAGAAAAATGTTACAAAATTATTTTTCAAAGAAGGCAAAAAATAAATCCCCAAAATAAACCACTTTTATTTCATATATTCAACCTCCAAAATTGCGACATGGCTTCTAATCTTTTATAAGTTAGGCATACCAGCCAGCATTGGATGCAAACACAGAGCCTTATCATGGGCTTGAGTGCTCAACATCCTGATTCAGAAACACAGCTGCCAATATTTTGCACCAACATCTGCCCTAGCACAGTTTAATGACAAATATTTACCCTTATATAAAAAAGATATATTCCCCTGAGGTACATAACTTACATGTGTAACATGGAAATAGCTGTTAATGCTCATTACATGCACTCTGAATTTGAACCTCATGTCGTTGTTATCTTGGGCTTAGGTAGCTGTAGCCACCTTTAAATTAAAAAAAAAAAAAAAAAAAGGAAAGTGAGGTTTATTTATTGCATCTACAAGTTTGGGAATAAATGTTTATATTCTACTCATCATACAATCCATATACCTCTGGAACACTGCAAGAGGACCTTGGTATTTAGGGTCTTGCTCTTTTGCTCTGTCTCTCAGTGATTTCCTCATCAAGGCAGCTCAATTTTGAAGTGTTTCCCCTCTCACCCCCAACAGCCACTCCTGGTAATTGTCTAACTCTGAAAGCCAAGAAAGGTCTTTTTTGGCTTATACATTATCAGCAGTAGACTGTGAAATCAGAGGTTAGCTAATAAGCCATCAGGACAGTCTGGACTGTCACTACAGTCCTGGCAGAAGTAATAACACTGATTTAGCCAGCAGAGTAACAGAATGCAGCTCTGAATACTCCCAGGTAGCAGAAATCTACAGACTGGAAAAACCTGCCATTCATGAACAACTGGTTTTGAGTCTGGAATCACAGGAAAAAGCATTAACATTAAAAACTTGTCTGAAACAGAGTTAAATTTCTTGAGTTTATTTTAGATCCTATGCCTCAGGGAAAGATAATAATTTTTTCACCTTTTTTCCTGTTTTGAGCTCTTCTTACTTAATTTAAGCAAAGCTCGGCCAGAATGAAGGCCCTTGATCCAAATATTCCCACACATTCTGTTCTTCAAAAATCAGAACCTGTACATTGTGCCTGTGATCCATCTCTCCCCTCAGTTACTGTTTTGCACCTCCCTACATTCCCTCTCTGAGCCTCCTTGCCAGCTGTTTATTTTCTCTTCATCAACTTTTTTGGGAAGAGGCCATTTCATTTTCCGTCAAGTCTCTTCTCTCTTTCATTGATTCTCATCTGTATTTTTCCCTTTTGCCCTCACCCAGCTCTACACACATTTTCTTCTCCATTAAGTTAACTCACAATTCATCAAGACTGTGCACTCCAGAGCCAAGCAGATATGGAGCATTTGAGAAGAAAAGGCAGGGATTGCTCCAGCTCGCTAATAAAGGGTATCAATCTTGCTCCCATTTTAATGAAACAAGTTGTAAGCTTCTCTTAGTCACACTAATGAAAGTATTTTGCCAATTTGATCCCAAGCATGAATCCCAGAACAAAAAGTAGGAGTAGAAGGGGGTACAGCAGTGAGAATAATGGGCCTGTATTTTTAGCTAATGGATATTACACATTAGAGAAACTAAGAACCTTTTTGGGATAGGAATAAGAGAATAACATCCACTTCTGTAGTGAAGTGGAGGGCCAGACCCTCACTGTAAATGGCACATATAATGGCCATTATATATGTTCACGAGGTCAGTGTAGATCCCATCTATTAAAGTCTTGGGGAGGGGTTAGGGATTTTGTTCCATTATTGAAAGGGGTTTACAGAATCAAAGCCAGGAGACATAGTTAACTCTAACATTCTTCTTCAGAATTTTTCTTACATTCCCCCAGAGTAACCACTGCTGCCACTTACCACAAAGCACTGCCCTAACTGGATGGGTCTCTAATACCACAGGACTGCTCAGGACGTGCAGCTTCCATTAAGAACCATTCTTGATCCCTGTACACATGAAGGGTAAAGGGCCTCTGTAAACTGCTTCAGGAGATCAGGACTTTCTTTCTAAGGATGGAAAAGGAGCTGTGTGCACACAGCTGAGGACTGCATTTTTGAAGTCACTGCACTTTACTGCAAACATCACTTCAGGGACTTAAAATCCATTCCCCCTCTCCCAATCAAATTCTACTTTCCCAGTTTCATCCTTATGTCCTTCTCCACCATTCCTCAGTGAGCTTGGATACAGTCTAGTACCAGCTGTGCAGCCCATGACTTGCTCTGCAGTCTCTATATATTCTTTACCTCACATTTTTCCTGACAGGAACTACAGAACAGCTTTCCCCCCTTTTCAGATGCAAGGGTTACTCAGCAGGACCCTGGCAAACACAAGAATGCATCCTTTGCTTCTCCATCATCAAATTCTGCTCCAGGCCACACCAGGGCCCTGGCAAAGGGCTCAAGAGCAAAGGGAACAGGCAGGACCGAAATAGCTCCCCACACCTCACTGTTCTTTTGAATCTATCCAGCATTTAATTCCCAAGTTACAGATGCATTGTTGTGAGAAAGATGCAACCAGCTCAGTCTGGTGTCTCCTGCCATCTCATGCTAATCTTCCATGCCATTACAATAGTTCCAATTACTGCTTTTAATGCTTTAGTCTCCCTTATTCCCATGAGAGATCTCATTTGCCTTCATCCTGAAATAATATAATCAGTTATCACAAATTACAATTTCTCCATCTCTCCTGGGAAGTGTATTTTGTACCTGCCTTCTCACCAGGACAAATACTTGAGAATGACTGAAAACAGAGAAAATCTGGTATACCTGAGACTTTGTACTACAATGTGACCAAAAAAAAAGGAGTACGAGAGGGAAAAAAACAGGTCATCATCCAAATACAGGATCTTAGAATGAACAAGTTCACAACAGTCAAAAACATCAACCCATCCTGACAGGGCACTTCTTACTTTGATAAGCACAAAACATGAGCTGTGATGATGATATAAGTTGTTGTGGTTGGATTGGGTTTTTTAAATGATAAATGAACTCCTTGGTTTGTTTTCTCCCATGATAGTTCTGAAAGGAGAGACTGTACAATGGCAGGGAATAATTGAATTGTAAAGACAGAGGCACAGATGGATAACAACTCTCTGTCATTTGTTCCTGAAACTTCCTAAATGAAACTCACATCAAAATGTGAAAATCCGTAAAGCACCATTAATTTCAAGGGATCAGAGTAAGTTTTTAAGCAGGAACTATGAAATAGTTTCTGTGTGTACTCTTCTGATGTCTTTCCTATTTCATCTAATTAACAATAAAACAGATGTCCCGTGACAAAATCAGCTTTTTCATCCAATAACACTCTGACAATCTAAAAATGCCAAACCCTTCACATATGTAAGTTAAATGTCACTGGAGACAGTCGATGCAATTTAGAGATAAAAGCAAAGTGAATATTAGCATTGGCTAACTAGCAACAAACCCCCTATTGTCTGCCCTTCAAGGTTAGAGATCTGCAGTGCAGTGATTTTTGAACTAACCCTGTTCACAGTTCCTTAAATGTAATCTTACAATACTGAAAAAAGTTAAATTAGTAAGTTACAAATCTTAAGATATGTATATATATATGGTAGATATAAGTTGAAATACTCAAAGCACTTATAAAGACTTAAAAAGTAGTAAAATTGGACTGTATTTTCTGTCACTCATTTGTAGGAGCCATAAATAAAAGAAGATGAAACTTCAACTCAGAAAAAAAAAATGGTACCATAATAGCAAAAAGGGTCTGACTTCCTTTACCTGGCTACATAGACATGGGAAAACTCAGAACATTGGTATGGACTTACAGTAAGAAGTTCAAGTATTGCAGCACCACAAACAATCACTGGTTGGCAGTCTATAGCTACTGCTAATTTACCGCCTGCCCACCTCTAGATGATGTAAAGGTCCTTCACATGCAGTTTGGCATCAAAGGCAGCCTGTTCTCAGGACAGAGAATTCTCCATTTGTTTATATTGTTCTTAGGAATTACACATGGAGGAAGGTGGCCAAGGCTGCTTCAGGTGGAGATGTCTAATTTAGAAATATTCACAGCCTTCAGTTTAAGAATGTCTCCTCCTCATATGTCCCCTCAAAGAAAATTAAGTTATTTTTGGCATTCAGGAGATACCCTTTAGAACAACACAATTATTCTGAAGATACTACATCTCCTTAGGAAATGTGATACACAGCACTCAGAGCAACTCAGGAGAAGTTAATCACAGTTGCAGTCGTGTGTCTTTTGCAATTCACACAGTTGTGTGATTGACAGAAACTCCCAAAGCAGAATCCAATTAAGTATAATTTTGATTCTCCTAAGACAAGTCTGCCTTTGTTGTAACACCAAAATCAGATCTGAAACACAGATAAAACAGATATTAAATAATGTAATCTGAAGCTTCTCAGAGAGAATAAATGCCACCGATAATAATGCTGCCACTGTTCCCTTCTGCAGACTTCAGAGTCCATTCTCTCCAAAACTGAAATAGAAGCAACTCCAGTTATAAGATAGTAGAGGGCAGATTTTCAAGGTTTTTAGGTACCTGAAAGTGCAAAGACTCACAGAGATTTTCAGAAACACTAAGACACCTACTCCCACTGAACCAAGAAAAGTTACAAACTAATCCTCAGAGTATCACAACTATGAACACATATTGTTGTTGTGTCAGCTTTAGTAGATTATATTGTCTGTGACTCATCTGTTTCTATATAAAGAAGTGTTTTGATAATGCTGGGTACAGGGATGATGGTACAGCAATGCACTGGTCTGTGGGAATAATCACCATGATTTGTCATCCAAAAATCTTGAGAACTTCTGCATTGCCATAACAGTATTTATTTTAATCCATTAAATATTGCCCAAAATTTCACCAATTCGCCCACTATCATTTTGTTGCCACACCAAAACCCACTTAAACTGTAATCAGTTCTTCCACACAGCCCATAAATTGTCAGTACTTTTCTCCCCCTGCTCTCACACACTGGGGAACAAAATAAAAACCCCTTGAGTTTTTTACTTTCAGAGTGACCTCTGCAAGGCTGGGGTCAGAAATTAATGCTATCTCCCCTTTCAGTGCCCACACCATGCCAGACACGGGATTATTCTCCACTACCCGCCTGTTGTATCCACCTGCTGCCTCTCGCAGTGGCTGGTGCCGCTGTGATCACAGTGCAGCGTTTTACGAGTGCAGACTGATCCTTCCAAGCTCCTTCACTCTGCTCTTTTCTCTGCGTCAACAGAAAGGATCAAAATCCTTGAGGTGTCGTTACAGACTCACTACAGGAATGGACTAGTTGCCAAAAAAACCCAAAACCCTCCCAGGAAAGGGCCAAATCCCAGCAATCCGGCGGGGGTTGTGCACCGGGGGTGACTCCCGGCGCCAAGCGCAGTCTCTGCTGCCCTCGTGTGGCCCAGCGCGGCGCAGCAGCGCCCGGGCGGCCCAGCGGCCCCTCAGCCGCCTCTGGGAAGGCCCGTCCCTCAGTATGAACCTTGGGAATGCGGGAATGAAACCTTTTCTTAGCTCTTGCAATGGTTCCGATGGACTTTGCTAGGGAGTACAACCCAGCAGGGTGCAAATACATCACACTGTCTTACGGGGCTACAAAAAAACAAATCGTGAGTCCACTCGTGCTGTAGGCACAGCAGCAGAATTCAGACCTGGAGGGTGGTTTACAAAGTCTCAAAGTGCGGGCTCCTTCCTCTCCACACTTTGGTCTGCACTCCTGGATTAGGATCAGATGGGGGGAAAGGCAGAGATATTCTATGGAGAAAGCTGGGCAAGATCACCACAGGATTTATTTTGAGCCTGCACACACAGACCCACCTTGATCACGGTGTACCTTAAGCCTGTATCATCTTCAGTGGGTGACACAACATTTTATTCCTTGTGCTAAAGAATTGTGAAATGGAAAATATTGCACAGGACATGACCAAAGCTTTCTTTACAACAAACAAACAAAAAACATCACCACAAACAAAACCACTAGATCTACAGTGATCCAGATGATAAACTCACGTTTCTATTCCCTCGTCCACCTATATACCTCATGACTATGACAAATTAAAAGCGTTTCACAAAATTCTGTGAAAGTGTAACCAGGGTGTTAAGTAAACATATTAGCACAGAAACAGCATGAGTAGCTCAGCACACTCATGAATGGGCAATAAGCCTCTGCTAGTTACGACAGACAAGTTTGGCACTGGAAAGGGTTTCTATTTTTAATCCAGCTTCCAAAGGAAATGAGGTTTATGCAATTGTAGTACTTGCAAATGTTGTGTGTCAGTCAGATGCACTACTATCCTATTATCACTGCTCTGCCTAAACAGCCAGCTGTAGCCTAAGTCTCACAAATTGTGGAAATGCATTGGAACTTGGTTCATGTAGTAAATCTACATTCCAGCAAGGATCTGCAGTCCACTGCATGCTTCAGTCCATAAGCCGTAAGGGTGCAAAATAAATATTTTTTTTCCCCTAAATCAGTAAGAATCAAATTTACGAGTTTGTTTTGAGACCCCACAGAGTAAAGCCAGTGGAGAGAGAGAGCCAACGGGTCAGCAAGAAACAAAATGTGACAATGGGGGTCTCAAGAAGAGGGTAGAAAGGGTCCAGGTATTGTCAGCAGCACCCTGCAGGAGTAGGCAGGAATCCCACCTGGGTCTGGGTCTGCACCAGCCTACACATTGCCCAGACCCACGGAAACGACCCCTTGCCCAAAGCACTGGGGGTTTTGTAGCACATAAAATGGGAGTCAGGAGAGAGAACCTGCCATTTCATGTGAAATATAAAACCGAGACTGCATCTGAGGTCATCAGATGATTGTAAGTCAGTTTAACATTTGTGGCGTATTTGTTTTTACCTAAATTAAATAAGGACTTTGGAAAACTGCAGAAATAGGCCTTTTTATTTATTTAAATTGCCTTTCATACTGTGTTAATAAAAGTATTGCATGACATTCTCAGCTGCTGCTCCCTTAGTAGCTAGAATTTCCTCCCTCTGTGAATTTCTAGTGCTGACATTTTACTTTTTTTAAATCTTTGGGCTCAAGGCAAATTTTTTTCACCCTGATTTCCTTACAAATATTTGGGGCTTGCTTCTGCATTCCTTGAAGCCAGTGAAAATCCTGAATGTGCAAGGAATGCAAAAGCAAACCACAGAGTAATTTATGTTTTCTATTTTACTTGCTTTGAAAGTCCCTGAAGAGACAGATCACTGTTTATTACTACAATAAAACTTTCCTAATTCACTCAAGTGAGTTAATGACTGAGAAACCTCCTGGATATTACCAAACTGGCAAAACATAAATGATTACTATATTATTTTCTAAAAAGAAAACCTAATATAAGCTTTTTTCTTGTTAAGTACACCTGTATTTTATTACTTGTTACAGTGGTTTATAGCTGAATAGCAAAGCTTCCATGGTTTGCTTGAAACCTCAACAATGTGCAAGACTGCAAGAGATCTGTAACTCTTTAACCTGAAAAACACAGGGAGAACCCACCATCTTGGAGAGTGTGTGAGTTGTGGAAATTACCACAACTGAGATTAATGAAATCCCACTGCCAGTCTCCTTTTTTGCTTGCATTTCAAACAGGTCTGTCAACAGCGGCTGTGCATCAGGGCCCTGATTTCACACACAAGATTTATCCCTGCCATGTCACTTCTATTTACCTGTTACATATGAGCATAGTATCAAATTAGGAACTGAGGAGCTGTTTGTTGTTTTTTTCCAGCCTAAGACCCACTCAGCACAACAGACCTTTATTGCAGCAGGTGCTTCTGGCAGCTCCTCTAACACAAATAAAGAGTCCATTAAATTCACTGCAGCTACTCCTCATTTCCAGGGGCACGGAGGAAAATCACGTGTGAGATGCCAGGATTCTGCTGGTGCCACACAAATCATGGCAAGAAACAGGAATACCTGAAACACCAGACCAGCTTTGACCACACAGTGGCAGCAGAACCAAGACACTGCTCAGACGAGTCCTGTATCAAAGCTGTCACAGGAGCAAACTCCCACTGTTTCTTGGTTGGGGAAGGAGGGAAATGGTACTGTAAAAATGCATTCGGTAAGATGCATAACTGGTAGCTGTAAGGAATTTCCCAAAGTTTAAGTGCTCAATTTGCCTGTCCCATCTTGAGGCAGGGTTTTGGGAAGACCTCATTTTGCTGGAATGAGCCACTCTGTGTTTTGAGCCCAACTGAAAGCTGCACCCAAGGATAAGATCCACCACTGACTGTCCCCTAAGACCTCCAGGGAAAAGGTGAAGAAACTGAAGTTTCTATGTCACAAACTGCTGTATACACAGGAGGAGGCAAATCCTATCAGCATTGTGCTGGAAGCCTTCAAGAACCAACCCATTCTTTGCAAAAGGCACTTTAATGGGAGTTTTGCTCAGTCAACAGAAGTAAAATTATTAATTAATTAATTAATAAGCAATAACGACAGGCATGAGCAGAGGGCTTCCTCTGCTTCCCATTTACATGACTAATTCAGAAACAACTGTCTCCATTCTGAATATTTCTATTTATGCCATTCTCAGCCTGTGGGATGACAAACCAGCGTGGAATGGTAATGGAGCAAGGTCAACCCTGTCTCGTTCCTGTTGTCATCAGAAGAAAGATATCATAGGCCCTCCTCCCTGCCATCAGTGCTCCACCATGGAGTGATATCCTGGGGAATGTGGGTCCCTCTGTGCAGAGATCTCAGCCCGAGGCAGCAGCACACCTCAGCCATGGTGCAAGAGCAGAAGCTGAGGTAGCTCCTCCCCAGGCTACACAGCCCACACTATACAGCATCCACTTGTCAAAACATCCAGTGCAAGACTCTTACAGTATTCAAAGGGAGCAAACAAGAGGCAGCACAGGAAAACAAACACCAGATGGAATGGAGGAGCAGGGTGGGGAAGAAGAAAAAAGCTCTTCGGTCTGCAGACTCCACAAAGCCTCTTTGAGGAAATGGGCTGAATGGCAGGGGTGGGAGGGAAGGGCAAGATAAGAGATGGTGAATTTTCCCTCTTGTTCCCGACCCCAGGAAAGACCCAGCTCCAAAGACAGCACTGCCCATCTCTGCACACCCCTGCTGAGCTGTTCTGACTCCTACTGGGATGGACTTTGGGGCTAACAGGAGCTTGGCCTAGGAAACTGCCACAGAGCAGGCAACAACTGCATACGAGCCAGCAGGGAACAGCCTGTCAGCATCCACAGCACCTAGGAATGAAAATTGTGGTTTCTGGAGCTTCACTGCACAAGGGAGCAAAACACTGTAAATTAATTAACTGTCCTTCTCTAAACCAGATGCATTGCTGCAGCCAGGTGTAAGGCAGGAAAGGCTGAAGCACTAAGGGCAAAGTGAATCATCCACAGCATTAAACAAGCTTGTCAGGGGCTGAATGCTGCAAACTTAGAGGAGGAGAGCAGCATGTATGCACCACGCACATTTTTCAGTTGGCTGTGACCATTTAACTGAACAGAGAGTCATCTGCCTTAATCATTACTATTAAATTTATTATTCATTAACCACATGAATTATTTAAATTTAAGATTCTGGGTCCTGGAAGCCATTGAGAGACACTGGCTGCCTTCAGTTTCTGGTAGTTGGCAAGAGCCTGTCCTCTGGTACTGCCAACCTGGACTCCTGAACAAGTCAGATCTGGTCTTAGACTGCTTCAAAGATAACGTTGTAATAGTTATGTCATTCCCTTCATTTCATCAGACCTTTAGAGTTGATTACTTTATTTTTTCTTCCTCAACTAGGTGGCTAAAAGTTTGCTTAAAAACAAAATCTGAGGTTCTTGTGGAATTCCAGGACTGCAAGAGTCAGATCTGGCAAAAATCCTTCCAGTACTAAAAGAGATTCAGTAAGTCACCAGCCTTGGCCAGCACTCACAGATCAAATTTGCTAGGTGCAGTAATTGTTCTTCCTTCTCTCTTTCGAGTCCAACTACGTACTCTACATGAGGAAAGTTTGGGCTGAGAAGGACACAGTACTTCACCTGTGCTGCAGGTGACTCCCCTGGAGCCACAGGAACTCTGTGCAGCACAGGAAACCTAACCTAACCTAACTGAGTGGCAGTGGGGTACCCAAACCACACCATTTTCTTCTGCATTCGCTTGCAAGGGGGACACCCCTTAAACTCTGCACTTCCACCGCTGACATTTGAACAAGAGCTCGGCAGGCACCTTTAAAGTTTCAGACATGATTGTTGAAATAAAGAGGATTAGGAGAAAATGCCACTATTACAAACCTCCTGCATTCTCCTAATCATCTCTTTTAGTCCCTCTCAGGAGAGAAGCTTCTTCCTGAGCCCTTTCAAGCATCCTGCAACACTACTTGGTGACTGGGTGTCAGGAAACATGCTGAATAAACAGTGCCTAGTGAGATGTTTTCTCAAAGGGATTTTAATGGCAATGAGGTAGAAGACACTTTGAAAAGTATATCAGCATGATCTAGTTGAAGATGTCCCTGCTCATTGTGGAGAGACGGTTGGACTAGATGATTTTTAAAAGTCCCTTCCAATCCAAATCATTCTGTGACTCAAGATTTTTTTTTTTTTAATTTTCGTCTTCTTTTTTAAATGGTATTTTCTGAAAATGCGGTTTTCTATTTTTGCAATTATCTTATAAAGGGAGAAAAAAATGAAATTTATTGGTAAAAATAAAACACATAAAATTACCTTTTAAAACAATAAAAGTATAATGGAAAGATGAAGACAAATGTGATCTGAGGTGACTTTTTCCTTAGTACAGAAGAGATAACAAATACGCCCAATACCTAATTTTATATTGTTCACAGATATGCCCAATACCTTAATTTTATATTGTTCGTGGCCACATGACTTTTTCAGGTTATTGGTAGGTAACCCTGAGACTTGCATTATGTGATCTGTTAAAACTGTTACTTTTCCTTGGTGAGGACTGGCTCCCCCTGAAAAAGCCAGCTCTCATTTTGACAGAGCTCCAATTAGTAAGATGAAATTCAATATGCATAATGTACATCCCTTTTGCAACTCCTTATGCTCTGGGATACACTTCTGGAAGGATAAGGAATCCATGGCTTTATTTGTACAAACCTGCTTGGTCTTCAGGAAAGAAGTGGATGAAGGATGGAAAGAAACTGAAAAGAGTGACTTTTATTGTATGGGTTTCAGGTCTTCATCAAAGTCGATATAACAACATGGCATGTCCCAGGAAGACTTATAAAACAAAAAGAAAAGATCCCATATCCTTTTCTCAGCTCTATTTCTCTTAACTATAATTACTTTCCTCTTGCCTAGCAATTCTCCTGTGCTGAAATGACTACAGTCTTTCCATGCTCAAGCAGCATCTTTACTGTGCTAATACCCACCTGCTTTTCAACATTAACATGAAACAAATTTCAAAGTGAGTTGTAACTCGTTATTACTGTATTTTTGGTGAATGCTTGGAGCTGTACAAGACACACAGAAAAAAGAAAAAAGCAGTTCTGCATTATATAGATTACAAAATTTTCAAAGATATGGGAAATACGTCATTATGAAAGTCAGTGAGACCATCCACATGCAAAAAATGACACAGGAGTTCATCAGCTCAGGTACAGCACATTGCCTTTGGTATTTCACGTTTAAAAACTGATCTCAGACACAGACCCAATCACCACCTGATTTCATCTTATCTTTGCAGTGTGGATTTCACAGAGCTAATACGCATGATGATTTTGGTTTTACTGTCCCACTCTAATCTGCATACGTATCATTATCATTCTAATCTACACAAAACAAACTTCATCACAAAACATCCAGTTCTCATTGATCTCCTGAGAATAAGTTTGCCATAATCAGGAGCCCTGCTAAATTATCCTCAACCTTAAATCAGCACATAGTCAGCATGCGTGACATGATGCAGAGGGAACTGCTGTGTTAGAAAATTTAATTGGTAAAGAAACTACAAATGGTAAATGAATTCACAAGGGTAGGAGATATACAGAATATGTGCATACACTGACATATCTATGTGTGTATACATACACACACACAGATTACTGTCAATGAA
Source organism: Climacteris rufus (assembly GCA_013398175.1). Taxonomy (NCBI): domain Eukaryota; kingdom Metazoa; phylum Chordata; class Aves; order Passeriformes; family Climacteridae; genus Climacteris; species Climacteris rufus. Next base: position 942,493 of record VZRZ01003105.1, read on the forward strand.
TTCAGCCAGGACTTCACACATGGATCTGTGAATCTACCATTTGGTTACAAAGTCTATCAAGAATATATTGCATAAAGAAATGGGCAATATCCCATATTGGGTTTAGCAGTTTTCACCAAAGAACATGAAAATGAAAATTAGCAATGTAATTTAACATGGTAACAGTCAATGCCTGTTACCAGGCTTGTCTTACCTCAGATTCAATAGATGTGTCTGACAGTGCCTGAAGTATGAAGTCAACAGTACATGGCATCCCAAATCCTGGGTCAAAAGATCCTCACACCTTATTTTCACCAGTTCCTTTGTGTCTTGTCCAGGATATGTCCACTGTCCAGCTGACATCACACACACCCAGTGCCATTTTACAAAACAGAAAAATCATAGAGTGGTTTAGATTGCAAAAGACATCTAAGGTCATTGAGTCCAACCATTAACCCAGCACTGCACACTCCACCACTAAACCTCATCCCCAAGTGCCACATCTACATTTCTTAAATCCCTTCAGGGATGGTGGCTCCACCACCTTTTTTTTTCTGTCAAACCTGTTCCAATGCTTAACAACCCTTCCAGTAAAGACATTTTTCCTAATATCCAATCTAAACCTCCTCTGGAGCAACTTGAGGCCATTTCCTCTTGTTCTGTTGCCTGGGAGAAGGGGTCAATCCTCATCTCACTACAACACCCCTTCATGCATATGTTTAAACAAAATCAGAAGTGTGGCAACACCTGAATATAAATCAGACAGCTGTGGGGACAGGGAGTGGGTTCCTCAGGCTGTGATGGCTATTTTAATCCAGGAATAAATTTCTCTTTTTTGGGCAGGAGGCCCTGAGGGGGCAGGAGGCGCAGGGTCCCTTCTTGGTCTTCATCTCACTCAGGACACGGGGAGAGGCCAAACACAGCCATGGCACTGCAGTCACTCCTCCAAGAGACTGAGCAGGGCTGTGGGTCTAGCACAGCCTTGGGAGTGGGATGAGCTACTGGATCAGGAAGGAGGCACGGGGACATTGCTGGAGGCCTGGGGCTGCCCCTCACCCAGAGGGGTTCCAGCCACGCAGGTTGTGGCTGCGAGGACACGGCAGGACAGGGAGGAGAAAAGGGCACCTTTCTCCAGGAAGGATCCCTCAGGGACAGACACACACCAAGTTGGCCTCCACATGTTCAGGCAGTGGTGCTGTGGGGGCTGCAGGCTGCCCTCAGCCTGCTGGGGAGAGGCAGGAGCCATGAGTACTCCACAGCATGGCCCGAGGCAGCACCCACAGCCATGGCTGCAGCCCAGCACACGCACTGGCTCTGCCTCCCATTCCCATGGGCAGTGACACAGGACATGTAAAGGCTGGCAGGGGTTTGAGGCTTGGCGTGTGTCCCAGCAAGCACACCCTGTTCCCAGTGAACGACCTGCTGCCATTGCCCCTTTCCCACCACCCCTCTCCTCTCCCTCTTTTTCAGCCCAAGCAAGCTGCTGATGCTCCATGGCATCTTCCTGCTTCTCCTGCATCACATTTGTGCTTCATAAAAGAAAAATATTTTCTGTTTGTCCCAACATGATAACAAACCAGCCCCACAAAATTCGAAAGTGAGAAATTCAGACTGTAGGAATGACTGCATTCTGGCAAACAAACCAACCAATTAAGTATTTTAACCATTAAGAAGTGAGTGAATCATATTTATGACCACTGTTTCATGTAAAGGAAAAGGAAAAAAGTACTGAAGGTCATAATGAAGCTTCTAGGCCTGAGAAGAAGCGTAAGACGCAATTGCGTCTTTTGTAACATTTAAATCGCTAATACTGCTTTCATTTGTTGCTCCTTATTTGTAGGTAAAGGTTTTGGTAAATCATTTGATTACAGGATAATGTGGACAGAGAATAACCACAATGCTGAGAAGCTGAGCAGGCAGACCAAAACAAAACAGATAGTTAATTTCTTCAGAGATAAAGCAAAAGCCTATAATGATTGAGCAACTGCCATGTGGGTTAGTCGAACAGTGGGGGTTGGGGGTTGCCATCCTGTAAAGTAATCTGTACTGCACAAGCGATTCATTGCATCTCAAGATACGGAAGAAACATTGTTTTGAAATTTTTTCCTTAGTTTTATTGGACACAATCCAGAGAAAGAGAATTTCAGCCTTTCTCCTCCCCAGCATTTAGAAATACAGCACAAACCCCTATAAAATATCCACCAGGCTATAAATACCAGTGGTCTCTTAAGAATAACTTGTCAAAGCACTTCTAGCCTTTCAACAGGGCCATCAAGACTTTTGCAAGCTCAAGTGGATGGCATGGAGAAACTTGTAATATTTGAGAGACTAGGGATAAGCCTAAATTTAGAACTCTGTTCTCATTTAAAAAAAAAAAAAAAAGAAAAGTGAAATTCTTGTTAATTTAATTGTACAGGATGAGACTGAAGTTATTGGAAATTCTATTTTCAACTTACAGTTGGCACTCACACCATGGCCTTTTTTTTTTTTTTCTGTGTTTCATAATGACAGTTTGGTTGGTTGGATTTTATCTTCAGTCAGGTTTCTCTTAATTTTACCTGCCCGTAAAATATTAAGCCATCACAGATACTTTCCTGCCTACCATCACACACAGGATTGTTTGGATGAGACAAAAATTGCTACATTCTCTTGTCACAGACCAAACTCCACCTTCAATTTTTGAATTGCATTCCAAAGGCAAAATTTGACTTACACATCAGTGACATGTAATGGCCCCATATCCTTACTCTCTTCCTTGTCTTTTGCAATAGTTTTGCAGTCCTGCCAGCACCAGGGTGATGTTTTAACAGTGACTCTCATGTTTCCACTTTCTTTCAGTATTCTCTCATTTCCTTCAGGCTACAAAGCCAAGGTAGGTAGGTTTGCTAGAGTGCCGACAGGATTTTCCCCTTTCCAACAACATGAATGTCTTTATTGTTCATTAAATGCCATTCTGCCAATACTGGCCAATGATATTTCTGTAGCATTAATGTTAGAAGTCTATAGGATTCTGCAGATTATATAAAAAATATTTCATATTTTTGTACTCCACCACTCCATCCTGTTAAGTCTATTGATTTAACAAAACAAGCCATCTAAAATTATTCAATTTTTTAATCACAGCAAGGAATGCCAGTAGGAATAGCTGTTCTCACTGCAAGTTGTCTAGGCAGAGAAGAGCTCATAATTCACTGTCTGCCTAAGAAGCTCTCTAAGGAAAAGATTTTTACTTCTTCATCTTGTTTGTTCTGTTGGTTGATTGGCATGTATCTCCGTATATAACTATATCTATGGCACAATGTTATAATAGCAAGGAAAACAAAATTACTACCTCTGCCTGACATTTCATCAGCACTACTTGGGAAATGTTGTCCCTGAAAAACACAGAACAGGGGGTTACAATTAACACTAAGAAGTGTTAATTAGACAGAACTGGAATGACTTATTATAAATCAGAGGGTATTTTACTTTTCCATGCCTCACAACAGTATAGCTTCCTGAGTGAAGTCAGGGGCTGTGCTCGAGTAGCTGAAAGTGAGGAAATGTATAACCCCTTGTTGCTGTACTTTATCACTGCAAAGTACTTATTAACAAGCATCTTCTTTGGCACATGTTAGTATATATTCAGGACACGGGGTCTCTTTTGCCATTGTTAGAGCTCTGCTCTAAACTCTGAGGAATTTGACACATTTTAATGAATGAAGACAGAGTCCAGGAGAGCTTTCCTGCTACAGAGATTGCACACTTAATTAGGACCCTTATTAAAAATAAATAGTGAAGTAGTACAAAAGTCTGCAATTCAAGTCTCGTGTGGCTCATATTAAACTGGAGACAGTCAATATTAATTGTCACTTTTTTAAAAATAATAAATTGTTTTGAGTATCTCAAGGTCATGCAGTGTTGGTAAATCAGCGGCAGAATTTAGTACACAAACCAAACCTTCAGAGACCCATGTGCAGTTTTCACTACAAAACCTTACAGCTTCCTTCATTTGCAAGGTCCCAGTGCTCCTCTGAAACAGCAATATCTCATTCTTATTCCATGAGAATAATCCAGTGAAAGTTAAACAAACCAACCTGCAAAGATAAAGGATAATTGTACCTTTCAAAAGACTTGAGATAGGAAGTTAGTATGCTGGACTTTCAGCATACCACACTCAGCTGAAGCGTCAGTTATATCTACTTCAAGAATCATTTCTTTTTCAGATTCATCTCAGAACAGATCTGCAGCTCACACCCACTGAGCACCAGCAGCGTGGTGCTACCACACGCTACCACAGAAAGCGCTTTGGTTCTGTGCATCCTGCTTCCAGACAATATTCTGTACTTGGACTATGGAGAAACAAAGACAGCTTTTGCTAACTCACAAAGCTTTTGCTGCCTTTGTGAGACCAGAACCCCACTTATACCACAAATTAAACTGAGAGGAAAAGAGAGTCTCAGGTCATTGACACGTGGCAAAATAAAACCCAAATACCACCAGCCAGGGTGATATACACCAATATTTTCATTGTTATTGTTTCTCTTAAAGCCTTCAAAAGATTTAAGAAAATCAGCTACAACTTATTTTTCTAAAATTGATGAGCAATGCTCTGAACTCAACAAAACTGTCAAAAGTAGTCAACTGCATGGAAATTTAAAAGAAAAAAATTAAAAGCACAACAATAGCCTGAAGGTTAAAAATTTTCAAATATTTAAAATTTAACATATGACCTGATAATCTGTCAAAAAAAGGTCTTAGGGATAAAATTTCATACAAATTTCCTTTCTGCTAAAACAAAGTTAATCCTTGAATTGGGGGAGCATGTGTTTCAATTAAGGTTAAAAAAAAGGATTCATGATACCATAAACATCTGCAAAACAATGGAGACAGTCAACAAAGGTGTCTCTGTGCAAAACATTTACTGAAAATCACCAACATGATCCCTTTTGCTGTTGCATTTTGGATGCCAGATGGCTGGAGGGAGTTCCAGCAGGCAATTTCTTAATGAGAGCGCCTCTGCCCAATATCATCAATGTCCATCAGATGCAGCATCTACCCTGCTGAGGCTTCCAGGAAATCCAGACATTTTCCCAATGACTTCACCAGGTCAGTCTCAGCTTTTCACAGTTTATGGAACATCATTTGCTGTTGTTCAGTTCAGCCCATCTTATCGGGACTAATTTCCCTTAGACATTTCAGTGACAAGGGATAAAATAAACATGAGGCTCCTTGAACAGACTTAGTGCCACTTTTGGCCCTGTTTTTAAGAGCACACCTATCAGTCATCATCACAGACTTCCAGTTTAATAGAGCCATTTCCCACTCAAAACCCAAGTACACCATTTTGCCAGTCCTGATCTACAGTCACAAAAAATCCTGCCAGACAAGCAGATCAGCATCTCATCTCACACAGGTTTGAAGCCCTTTCCAGGTCCAAGATGTACATATCCTTGCTTGCCAAGACAACATAAGTTCTTCTTTCAGTGCCCAAAGTACTGAAAACTACCTGAGCCCTTTCCCAGCAGGGAGATTGGGAAGCCAAAGTGAAAGATGCACACGGCAAGTTAACACACATTTCAACCTGGCCTCAGAATCCATAGACCTTTTCATGTGACACTTATGAAGTAATTCAGTATTGGTGAGACACATCACAGTGCCTTTGCCAGCTTCTCCAAGTGCCTGCCATGCTTGTGGGGTACATCCTGAGCATTCTGATACCATCACACACAGTAGATTCAAGTTGGATTAACTCATTCACCTGGTGTACTTCGGGCAACAGACTATGTTTGTAAATCACATAATGGATTCATTTTCCCCCAGATCCAGCAAGTCTTATGCTACTATTTATTCTTATGTTCCCAGATATTTTCCAATGGATCTGAAAACAGAAATTCAATGGATGTTTTGAGATCCTTTACACCCACTGAACAGGAAGAATGCTATGTTATAATTGTTGTAGAAAAGAGACCCTGAAAACAGCTTTCTGATCCCTTCTGATCCATGTGAAGCTTTCATGGAGAAGGGTACAGATATTTGTGAGAGGCTGAAGCCATGTTTTGCCTGCCAAATCTACTGGAGCAATTTTCCTACTCTTGGCCCCACTGCATCAAGATTACTTTCTCTGTGTCAAAGTAAAGCTTCATAATGTGGATAAAAAAACTGATTAGAGAAATCAAACATAAGTCATCCCCCTAAGCAGGAAAAAATCCAGGCATCTCTTACCACACATTCTAGCACACTGAACTGAGCATTGCAATTTTAGTCCTTCTTCTGTGTGCCTGATCATTTGACATTTACTCCTATTGAACAGGCCCTTAATTAGATTCCTCTGCCAGAATAAGATATCTGACTCTCCCCTTACAAAGCAGAGGCTCTCCAAGTTATAATCTACACTACTTGCCCCACTCATTTAGCTGTAAATATCTACGGCTAACCTTGCAAGCAGGAGATTTAGAAAACTGAGGAAATCCATAGGTTCTACTCAAGGTAAACCACAGGCTTCCCCAAGCCTTGAGAGGAAATCAATATCCCATATCCCTCTTACAAGAAAGCAAGGTAATATTCTGATACCTTTGTTCCCTATAAAACTGTTTCATTAATAAGTCCCTCCTGCACAAACCAGAGCTCATTCTGACTATCTTCTCATGCTGCTGTTGCTGCTCTTGGTTAGCGGCTCATGGTCTCTGCCTGGATCCAGCTCCCTTTAGCAGGGGTCATACCCTCCTCCCTCCCCTGACTCCAAGTCCTGCTGACCTTTAAGCCCTCTTCAGGGTCTGCTGAATGGTTTATAGGGGCCCTGCCTTGCTGGCCCTGCTCCTGTCTTGAATTTCTGTGAACCTCTCCTGTATTGTGGTCCAGGGCTAGTACCCCGTTTCACTTCCAAACTGATTTGGAATGATTCACTTTTCCAACTGAAACTTCCAACTGATTTTAGCAACAACCTCATCATTTTAAGGCCAGCCAGTCTTGTTAAATCTCTCTGTAAACACAAACCCCAAGGAGATCTTTTTAAAAGCCTTTGTAATTCATGCTTTCCATCTGCCTGTCAGAACACACCAAAAGATTCACTCTCTGTTTCTGGTTTCCTTTCCATTTCCCTCTTCCCCCCAGGAGCCTGTCCTGTTGTCACAAACCTACTAAAACTTGCACAGATCCTGCCCATCTATTATATTTTCCCAGTTAAACAGGCAACTATTTTCTGAGGATATGCATAGCAGATTTGTAACTATTGATGGGTAATAAGACTTTGAGAAATCTGCTTTCAAGGGATTGCTATACCTTTTTTCTGAAATTCATCTATACCTTTACCCACTCATTTTTTTATCCATGCATATATTGAGGGAAAAAACGTTAACTTTGTAGAAACAACCTTGGCATAACTCTTAGAAGTTTTACAGCAAGTTAGTAAGACTCAAAACAAGAAAGGAGGGAATATAAAATAGAAAAAACCCTCTCTGACTCCATACTAGCTACAAGTATAGGCACAATGAGAACATGCCAGAGGATCAACCCTTATCCCTCACAGATCTGCATTACAGAGTTCGTTTAGGCAGAGCTTGTGTGTGAAGTCAGGAACCACACTGTATCCCACATATCACCATCTCTTACATAAAATTAATCCACAAACCAGTATATGACAAGATTTTGCTCTTCCAGACCATTGAAACAGGGCTGTCAGAAAGCAATGCTTTCCCCCTGTAGTTCAGAGCTTGCAAGGATTTAAGATAAAACCTAAGATAAGGCTTTAGCTCCCACATGCAGGTAAATCCAATACTGCACAAAACAGCATTCCAAACAGAATTATCCCCCAGGCAAGTGTCTCATCATGCCCTTGTCCACATCTGCCAAATTCACACCTAGAGTGAAGAGGAACACGTGCTTATGCCAGCATTTGGACAGAACAGGCCTCAGACCAGCCTTTGTTATGGTTAGAAATTGTTGCCAAACACTGAGTTGCAGTTAAGACTATTAGTAATAGTCTGATCTTTAAACATTTCCATCTCTCTCCACATGAACAATGTGGAATTGAACACAGTGAATCAATGAGTCACTGTAAAAACACCCATCATCATTCTACACCAACAGCCACTTGCTCAGGCCTTGGCCTCTATTAGAACATGCATGTAACTGAACCTTCTGACCTCTGTACAGCACCTGATAATACTAACTTGAAATTAGGAGCTTTTCATAATTCCCTTGAAAACGTAAATCCCACCACACAGTACCACCTTGCTGAGCCTGTGCAGAATACAATCACACCTTGAAGGCTACATCAGGAAAGGCATACATATATATATATATATATAATGTCATACATATATTAAAATGCACTTTTAATACAGCCCAAAAAGCTGCATTACACACTTCCTGAAGATGGCTGTGCTTCAAACCCAATGTGCAGCAAGTGACACAATGTTTTCATCTTACTCTTGTGACAGAGACACCAGGATCTTGTTTTAGTGAGTCCTAAATATTTCCACAGCTCTTAATACTGCATCCCTGTTCTCCATTCGTTCTTGTGACCCTAAGACTTTGTCAGCCCCTTGCCCTGTTCTTCTGTTCTGGAATTCACCCCTTCCCTCCTCTCCACCTTTCTTTTACCTTTAGGCTTCATCCAGCACCAGAATTTCTTGCTAATATACCTTCTCCAGCTCTTTCAGCCCACAGCCTTGTTAGACAGGGTGAGCCAGCCCATCCCCACACCCTTTAACCTCTTTCTACCCCATGCCAGGTCCCTCGCATTAACACCACCGCCCCCACATCAGCACCGGATCCTCTTTTCCCGCCCTACTCAGCAATTCCCACCAAATCCTGCAACCAGCCGCACACCTGAACGGTGAATTCAAGGCCGGGCTGGGTTGCCCGGCTCCCGGGGCTCCCTGGCCGAGCATCGGCCGGGAAAAGGCAGCAGCAGCTCCCCCGGACATCATCGGCCGCCCCGGCAGCGCGCCTGGCTCTCTGGGGCAGCAGCATCTCTCTCCCGTTGGTTATTAGATCCCCTAATAACACAGAAACAAGGAGTAGTGGCTGAAAATTAATAATTTTCAGGTTAAAGCGTCTATTCAAATTAATTCTGTCTCTTTTTTTGTGGGGGAAACACTGTTTTTGAATAAGCTCGTTTTGGATAAAATACTGAGCATCATTGTGCAGTTAGACGGGTTTTTTCGTGACTTTTTTTTTCTGAACTTACGGCTAACAGCGGGTCTGTGGGGGAGTTTTCCCCTAATAAAAAGGTATAGAAAAATAAAAGGGAAACTGCAAAGGAGCGATAACAGGGGGAAAATATTCTTTTGCGACAGTGTTCTAGTATTTCTGTTGAAACCCGGGAGACGGAAATCGGAATGAATTTTCACGTGCCTCAACTGGTGTTAAAAGCAGCAGAAAACGGTAAAACACTCCGTTCCCGTTGTAAGTGCGCGTCCCTCGCCCGGTTCCATCTGTTGAGCTCCAGACGTGCCGCCGCTGCCCCGGGCGAGCGGCAGCCCCCGGAGCCGCCGGGGTTCCCTGGAAGCCGCCGCCGGCTCGTCCTACGGAGCTGCTCCTCCCCGTTTCTTCCACCTGCTTAATCACATTTAAATATATTAAATACTTTCCTATTGTCGTTCTGGCATAGAAGTAATTGGCGCAGTTGCCATGGGGATGTTACGACAACACAGGGGGGATGCCCGCACGGTGAGAGGAGGCAGAGGTGTCCCCTCGCCGGGGGACGTGGGAAGTTCGTGTGCCTGACACCGGCGTCCTGGGAACGCCCGGCCCGGCGCTGCGCTCCCGCCGATGAGATCATCCCGGGAGAGGGAGATACCTGGGCTCGCCCCCGCCCCAGGGGAGCACGGAGGAGGGATGTCCGGGAGCGGGGGCGAGGGGTGGGACGGTAACAGCCCCGTTCCTCAAGCGGTACCACCGGCGGCAGCTGTGTTTGCTCAGCGCCGGCACAAAGGCCGCTCCGCCCGATGAGGGGCACCCGGGGCCGCCCCGCTGCCCTCCGGCCCGGCCCGGCCCTCCCCTCCCCTCCGGGGCAGCGCCGGGCTGTGGGGTGGTTTCCAGCTTGGGAAATGGGGCGCCAGGTCCCGGGACGGCCGCGGCAACGGGGCCCGGAGCCCTCCCGGGTCCGCGGGAAAGGCGGAGCGGAGTCGGGGCTCGCTGCTCGGCCTCCAGCAAAACAAGGCATCGCTGTCCCCGCTGGAGTGGCCCTGGCTGCCCAGGGAACCGCGTGGAAGCGGTACCACCACCCTTCCCCTGGAGGGGCCGTGCGGGGCTCCAGCAGCCCACGGGAGACGCTCCGGGCCGCAGCCGGGGGCACCGACACGGCCCCGCTCCGAGCCGCCTCCATCCCCAGGGCCTCGGCACCGAGTGGGGTTTGCGGCGGGGCGGGAGAGGGGCGGCTCTGGAAAGCACGGGAGCGTAGCGGGGATTCCCCCTCAGGCTGGAAAATAAACTCGCCAGCCTGCAAAGGCCCCCCCGCTCCCCTCCCCGGCCCCGCTGGGCTCGGCCACAGCCCGGCCCCGGCGCCGGCCCGCCCGGCCGGGCTGCCGAGGCAGCCTCGCAGCGAGCAGGGCGCGGGGAGGTTCATTTTAGGTGAAGGAATGTCATTTCGCTACTAAATGGTTAGTCTAATTTGATCTTTATTATGCTGTGGATTAGGGCTGATTCATATTAAACACGAGTGCAGTTAATATAACTCCGGAACGTGTCGCGCTGTATGTACAGCAGCCGCTGCTACAGCTCCGCCGCTTCCTGCGACCCGTGGATTAAGATTTAATTAACAGGGAAGTTTGCGAGCGCTCGCCCGCAGCCTCTCCTCTTCACAAATAATTTATACTCGGTTACGCCGATTTTTATTCAAGTGACAGCATTTTATTTTACTCTAAAAGAGGCCTGAATATTTTATGTTCTGCCAGAGGCTTCTGTATACGAACCTCTCCGAGGCAGCTTCAAACCCAAGGGATTTTTCTTTTTCGTTCTTTTAAATCTAGGGGAATTACTTCAGTAGGACAATTTATCAGATTCTCTTACCGCCCCTCCTCCTACTCCCCCCAGTCTAACAGCCTAAACTACCCGTATGAAAGTTAATCGTCGTGATCCCCATTGTCGGTTGTATAAATCCAAGCTCAAGCCAACCTCCAAGACATGGCAACAATTCTGATAAATTGTCCTGCTCGCCTAACTACACAAGAATGGCTTTTATAATTAAAAGGGGAGCTGAGTTAAATCAACAGCTCCTAAGCCCTTCTCAACAGGGCTAGAATGGGAGAAATGTGGCGACCTGATTTCTTTAAGTAGCAGCTCTTTGTAGCCCGTTCATAATCCTAGATATGGAAACCCATCCTGCACAAAGTCAGCTGCCAACCAAAAAGGGGGGAAAAAAGGGAAAAAAAGTTTATTCAGATGCTCAAAGTCCATCTTTTTTTTTTTCCAGTCTAACATAACCCTAGCACTTTATAACCAAACAGACAACTCCTTTTCCAATTAAAGTGGAATTAGGAAACTCAATCAAATTAGCTCACTATTAAAGCCCTTCTTTATTAAACCGTTTTATTGTAGTAATATTAAGTTTCACCCGCTCTTGGAACACGAGACTTTAAAAAGTTTCCCTTGTGATATTGATTTGGCTGCTCCCAGGATGGATCAGGGTCAAAAGTGTTTGCCTAAGTGTAATCTGTAATATTTACTTACTTTTTTTGTTGGGGTTTTGTTTTTTAAGAAAATCTTAAAATTGTATCCAAGTTGATCAACTGCGTGCGGGATGGAAGAATTGCCTTTTGATGCAATTTGATTTTACCCAGGAGCTTCCTTGCAGCGCTGCGGCGGGACTCCTCTCCTCCCAGCCCCACCAGTACATGAACTGGTTGGTAGGAGCCGCGCTGGCAGCTCCCAGGCAATGTTTACACAGTTATATTTGAAGTGAGAAAGTAAACAGTCCAGCTGTGCCACGGAGCGGTTCGGTGGGATTAGGTTTCCATACCAACCAACTTTAGGAGCTTTTACAGTCTTAATTCAACCATGCACTGAACTTGTTCTTTGTGAGTAATAGTTTTCCTGGGCCAAACACTCCCAGGGCTGGTAAGAAAGTCACGCTCCGGCCTTCGGCAGGATCGCCTCTCGGGATGCACAGGGGTACGCCCGCTGCCCCCCACTCATCCCAATACAGAAATAAATGGAGACAGGAACGCCCTTCTTACTTTTTTTCTTGGAGAACATTTGGACATCGTTGCCAAAAAAAAACCCCACGAAAACCAAAAAGCCACACGAGTAGCCTTTACTCTCGGATGAGGGGGAAGGACACACAGGTCCGAAAACAGAGAAACCTTCCCTGCACGTACTCTCTGCGCTGATCTTAACTCATCCACATCCGTCATAAACACATCCTTACATTCTGAAAAAGGCCATTATTATTAGAGATCACTTTGCTTATTTTGACACAGAAACAACGAAAACGTGCAATCAAATTTCAGATACAAGGGGGAAGTACCTCCCTGCTGCTGCACAGCCCGCGGTCGGCAAGGTGGGATTTGCTTTAACCAGGCTTCTCTTTGCAACAACGCCAAGATTCCTAAATATGCAAAAAATATCAAGATACCGAAGGGAAAAATCCTGCTTAAATTTATACCTCTGTTGTTTGTTTGCTTGTTTTCCCCAGGCATAAATAAGAAAAAGACCAGAACCAGAAATAAACATATTTGACAATTTCAGTTGATAAGGAAATTGCTCTTGCTTGTACGCTTCATTTTTATTTATAAATTTATCTGAAGAATATCTGGTTTCACCATGATAAAAATGTAGTAAACATGTTTGTACTATTTGCATAAACTCCTTTAAATATTGACTGTACTTGTCAAATGAATTTCCCAAAACACACTTCCATCGTTTCATAAAATACCACTTGCCATTCATAAGACCAATTTTTTTTTAATAGAAAATAACATTTATTTCTATGAAATGGAAACACAGAATTACCTGTTAGAAACAGCAAGAAGTTTGCTACATCGGAACAAGAAAGCAATTTTCTTGCAGATCACAAATGAAGGAGGCTTATTAAACCGTCATACACCATTGGCGCCGGGGTCCTACGGACAGTTACAAATATATCTACTTTCCAATGTTATATACAGACCATAACGTTTCTGGGGGCGGGAAGGAAAAGGTTTTCAATTTGACAATGTTTCATCTATATGCCTGGTAAGTATTACAATGCGCTGTCTAATCTTTAGCTTAACGTTAATACCAAGTTCACCTACGAGTTACATTAATAACTTAGATTTCCATTTTATAACATTATACACTTGCTAGTATACATATATATATATATGTATGTGTGTGGGAAAGAGCGTGCGTGTGTGTGTGTGTGTGCACACCCCACGACGCACTGAGGATATCCATGCTTATGGCCATAAGCAACAAAGAGTGACTCATGTCTGGACAATGAAAGTGCACCTTTATCACCTTAATACACCTACGCCTGTCCGCGCCGGGCTCTGCACGCAACCACCGCCTGCACGGGGGAGAGAAAGCCACCCGTGTCCGTCCACCCGTGCCTACCTAGCTACCTCTACACAGACGAGCTTTAGGAAGCCGCTATTGCTTCTCGGGGGTGTTGTTGACCATGGGCCCGTAGAGCCCGCTGGAGTACACCTGCTCCTTGTGCACGGCGGAGCGGTCCCGCATCAGGTCGCTGAAGGCGTAGTCCACGGGCGGCCGGAAGCCCAGCGTGGGCATGAGCCCGGCCGTGGAGTAGGGGGTCATGAAGGCCAGTCCCCGGCTGTGCGCCGAGTAGGCGAGGCGCAGGGGGTTCAGTCCCAGGTGGGTGCCCAGCGGGTAGGCGCCGGCCTCGGCCCCGAAGTGCGTGGCGTTGGGCTGCAGCGGGGAGAAGGCGGAGCGGCTGCCCAGCGTGCCGATGGCCGGGGCCATGGCGCCGGCGATCAAGGGCCGGTGGTGGGCGGCGGCGGCGGCGGGGGTGGGCGGCAGGCCCTGCAAGGCGCCGTCCCGGGCCCAGCCCTCCTCGGGGCCCTTCTCCGGGCCGCGGTTGTTGAGGATCTGCTCGATGGCCTGTACCACGTCCCCGCCGCAGCCCTGCAGCACCAGCTCCAGCACGCTGCGCTTGTGCGCCGGGAAGACGCGCGTCAGGATGTCGATGGGAGTCCGCTGCCGGCCGCCGGCCGAGGGCGACGGGTCCTGCTCGTCCTTGTCCGCCTCCGAGCCCGAGTCCGAGCCCAGCGGGCTGATGGAGCCCGGGCTCTCCTCCCCCTCCTTCGGGCCCTTGGAGACGGGTGAGCTCAGGAAGGACTCGCCGTCCCCGTTCTCCGAGCCCGAGCCGTGGCGAGCATCTGGGGAGGAGGTGCCGGGCACGGACTCGCCGTCCGGGGAGAGGGGCTTCCCGCCCGCCTGCTGCGGCGTGACGGCGCGGCTCGGCAGCAGCGTCTTGGGGAACAGCTCGAACTTCTGCATCTTGGACTCTGCGGGTCGGGGGGGGCAGAAGGAAGAGAGACCGTCAGTGCGGCTGCCCCCGGCGGGCCACCCGCCCGCAGGTCCGCGCCCCGCTCCTGTCCCGCCGCCTCTGCCGGCCCCTTCCCCCCGTCACCACCGCTCCGAGGGCGCGCAGCGCGGCCTTACCTGAGGCGCCGGCGCCTCCCTCGCCGCCGCCCCCGGCGCAGACGGAGCCGAACACCTCGTACGCGGGCCGGGGCGGGATGATGCCGTTGGCGGCCGCCAGCGCCAGCCCCTCGGCCGTGCCGTAGAGCAGCTGGAGCTCGCGGGCCTCGTTCTCCTCCTGCGCCTGCTGCCGGCGCAGCGCCACCTGCGCGGCCATGACGCGCTGGCGCTCGGCGATGAGGGTGCACTTGGCGCACATGCAGTCCTTCCAGCGGCAGTACCGCTTGTGGCCCTTCAGCGCCGACACCACCCCGTGGTTGCGGCACCGGGCGCACTTGGGCGTCCGCGGGTACTTCTCGGCCGCCCGCAGCAGCAGCGGCGGCGCCCGCAGCAAGCTCCCGGCCACGCTCACCGGCAGC
>VZRZ01003105.1:964877-1037377 GCA_013398175.1 Climacteris rufus
TGCCCGTGGCGCGGGGCCCGCGCGTGGCCGCAGCCCCGGCAGCCGCGGGGACACGCGCGGGGACCGCGGAGGCGGCAGCGCGGAGCCGAAGGGCTCGGCAAGCGCCGCTCTGCTAATTTACCGTAGGGCGCTCCGAGAGGTTCATTAAAAAGGCTCTTGTCAGCTCCCTAACGATCCGAGAGCTTTTTAATTATATTTTATATTCCCCTACCCGTCTCCTAACTTCAAACACATGGTAAAAAGGATTTGCTGTTTTGTTTCAGGTAAAACCTAATAATTAAAATTCAGACCCCGTCCCATGCATCTGCTTCGCCTTTGCCAAATGAATTGAAGGGAGAGAGAAAAGCGATTTCATTGAGATCACAGATGGGGTGCAGGTTTTTGGAAGAAATTTGAGAAACACCATTGTCCAGAATCAAAACTCTATGTCTTGCCCCACAAAGGGGGCTGCTTTAAGCCCCTCAACTTCTATGGGGCTTGTTTTTTAAACTTTAAGTGTTCCGCACAATAAGCTGCCACCAAAATGTCACAACCGCTCTAATTCCAAGTGTGTCTCACTGCAAAGGGTGCAGAAAAATGAAGGGAGCAAAGGGAAGGAGTGTAATTAAAAACCCTGGAGCTCCCTCCTGCCTGCTGGGGCCCGGCGACCGGGCCGGGCCGGGGGCGGCGGGGAAGTGCCCCCGCCCGTGGCAGCGGGACGGACACCCCGAGGTGCGGGGCGGTCCCCCCGCGCCGCTCCCGCATCTGCCCGGCCACATCCCGCCCCAGCACATCGGAGCGCTTCCATATTTTGGAGGCTAAATTGTTTCATTAGGCGAAAGCAGAAGATTAAGCCTTTTATTTTGATTCATGATCATGACAGCCGCAGTCGGATTTGCCGGAGGATTCCCCCCCTCAATGTTTATTGTCCCAGGAGCTCAGGAGCCGAACAATCCTGCCGGAATGCGATAGATAAACACAGCCAATATCGCTAAAGAGACATATCGAGGCTGTTTGCGGAGGGGCGGGCGGGCCGCTTTAACAGCATCATCCAAAACCACAGGCACTTTGGGAAAAAAATCATTCTTGTAATCTTTTTAGAGTTCACACGCGGTCTTTAACGGGCCCTTACACAAACACAGACTTCTTTCAACTTCATGATGGACCATCCGCGATCTACCGCGGCCCCGTCCCTGTGCCGCGCCCGGTGCCCTCACCCCGCGGGACCGGGCAGCGCCGGGGCGATGCCCGAGCGTGTGGTTCCATTGGTTTGGTTGGTTGTGGATTGTTGGGGTTTTTCCCCGGGAATGCCCAATTCTTCCCTGCGCGCTCCTCGCCCAGCGCCGGGCTGATCGGTCCCGTCTCCGCCCACGCCCGCGGGGAAAGGCGAAGCACCGAGGTTTTCCCTCTTGCGAATTCGCTTTCATTATTTTTTAAATAATGTTAAAATAATTTTTGTCGGCGGTGCGGGCAGAGCCGGGCCGGGGCGCGGAGCCGGGGCGGTCGCGGAGGCTCCGCGCCGAGCGGGAAAGGGAGACCGCGGGGTCGGCTCCGCGCCCCGGGAATTCCCCCCGGGAATTGCGCTCCATCCCGCCCGGGAGAGGCCGAGGGGCGGCTGCGGGCCGGGCCGGTCCCGGTAACGCCCGGGAGGTGCCTTCGGCCCCATCCCGCCCCTCCAAGCCCACAGCCCCGGCGGCCGCCAGGTGCGAAGGCGCGGGCGGACCCGCATCAAGGCTGGGATCCAGTTTTTCGGTGTTTTTGTTCGTTTATTTGCTTGGTTTGGTTTTGCTACGTTAAACGATACCGCAACAGCCACACAATGTCCTACTCACCTTCGTCTAAACCTCGGAGAAGTGGAAGTGTATTTCAGCAACGGAGCGTTCCCTGTAATTCGTGGGTTACACTTCAGCTCTAAAAAATACCTCCCCACACTTTTCTCTTTATTGGATGCACAAAATAATTTATCAAGTTCTTCTGTATCCGCGAGTTTACAACTGCCATGAAAAAATTTCCTTCTCCATTGCCACCACAGTTTGGAAATGCTTGCTTTCCTTCGCACAAAGTCCTAATTAATCAGGACATATAAACGGGCAAATAGACCTACACAAAGTGAAAAATATTTCTAGGTACACATTAGAATAATTTTTAAACTCCTAAAATGGCCCCAACAGAATGGGCGTTTGCAAATGGCAACAAATTAGGTCTACCTGTAAATTTAGAAAAGGCAAAATCATGAGCAGGATGCCGTAATTACACGGTATAAAATGTCTAGGAGTGATAGTAACTCCTGCTAATGGAGACTGTGACAATAGGGTAAATAAAGCATAGAGGCAAATAAAATTATAGAAACTAAATTTTTCAGTAAATGAAAACATACTTATACTCACTACTTTGCTAAAAAATGACGATAATTTTTAAAAATAACCAGCGTAGCGTTAACTTTTTAGAATAAAGAGGAAGAATAAAGAGAAATCAAAGTGACAGGGAAAAGACTAAGATTGTAACCAAACCTACTTGAAGACGCTGTCTTAGATCCTCAGAGTACACATCTATCTGACCTTGAAAGACGACAGAATGCCCACAAGAAGCCCTTGAGCCATGTGAACCAGCACATTAAAGGATGCAATTGAAGGTAGACTCAAATTAGGAAAATAGAAAATTAGAAAATCCATGGCAATTTAACTTTTGGAAGGTATAAATCCAAAACTAAACAAATGACAGACCACAAGGAACAATTACCAGAAGTGTAAAGGATAATTTAAAATAGCAGAAAAATGAAACCTGCCAGAAGATAATTGGACTAAAGTATTTTTATGGTGTAAAACAATTTTATTAAAAATAGGGCAATTGTAGAACAACCATGCTAGTCACTTGTAGAGGTGTTTACTACAGTGGAAACATCTTTTGTTGAGTTAAAAAAAAATGGAATATTACTCAGACACTCATAGCTGGGATGAGCAAGCAACAATTTGCACAGTGAGAGGACTCCAGCAATGTCTCCCAGGATCTTTGTGGAAACCTGTTTTACTCAAGGTACTCAGACACCACTATCTGGAAAAAGGGATCAGTAGTGAGCTGATGACATTAATAAGCAATAAAAACTCATTCAAGTTGAGTGGATTGAAAGTGAACAGCGATGAAATATGGAATAGTGTGGAATAGTCAGAACATGGAGCTGGGAAAGCAGCAAATGAAACTCACTGGTACAAACTGTTGAACAAGTCCTGTTAACCAGTAGTTTTGTCATCACAGAAACTAATGAACCCTCCTTCTACAACCAGCAGTTGGGTGACATTTTAATTGAATTATATTAATGCTGCAATGTGACTTCAATCTTTATTACACATAAAAGAATCCACACAGAGAAGCCCTGACTAAGGAGTGGATTCTCTGGTATCTAATGAGACTTTAAAACCCACTGAAACTTTTTTTTCCCGCAGGTAGGGTGCTCAGGTCTGGAGTGACTCCTAAGGGTTGGATCTAGAGTGAGCCTTGCCTTCTCTGCACACACTCAAGGAACCACCTGGCTTCCTATTCATTGAATTCTGGCTGTTGACTTTGACAAAACTTACAGAAATTTCAGACAGCAAAACCCTTAGAGCATTTAATTTGCTTGAAATGGGAAAAAAATGGATGTAATACACAAAGGTATTAATAAGGTATTAAAAAGAAATATTTCAAGGACAATGATTAATTTCATCCCACATAAATCAGCAGTGCAGGCAGGGAGAGCAGCCCAGCCTTCCTCTTGCTCTTTTCTTCATTCACTGACCTACAGACACATCAGTGAGCTGCATCAGCTCAAAAAATGGTCAGTTTTTAACTGCCTGGTCCCAGGGCAAGATGGGGGCAGAGGTGGCTCTGCTGGCAGAAGTACAGATCTATATCAGACTAAATTGAGTATAAAACTGCCTGGATCCTGACATGTTTAGTGCTAAACCTGCTATTCCTCCACCTCTCTCATCTGTGGGGAAATGGTTTCAGGTAGGGAACAATGTGTCATGCTCTGTAGAGTGTACAGTAATTTCTGCTTTCTTTCATGACCTGTCCAGAAAAAACAAATATAATTAAGGCTACTGCAGTTGCCTTCTCTTTTATATAAGCAGAATAATAAAATTAAACTCGGGTGCAGAATTAAGCTTCAGTCTCTCCTCCCAGGTCTTTTGTCCAAAAAGACCTATGGCTGCAGTGAATACCCACTGGCAAGGGCTGGATGGCTCATCCCAGGCAAGCACTCAGCTGCCAGACTGAATACTGATGCTCCTGCTTGCACCTTCCCTCTCAAGGGAAGAATTCTTAAGGAATTCTGTATTTTGGCAGTCAAGCAGCTTTGCCAGTGGACAGCACACATACTAAAAGTAGCTGTGCTCTGGTGGAGTTGAAGCAGTCTAGGAAATGTCCACTACAGAGGCTCATTTGTCCTTAGGCCCCCACAATATTGGAAAAACTGAAGTGTGAAGCATGATTAGGTGAAAATTCCTCCTCAGAGGAAGGCCATTATCACTGTTTCCAAATAAAAATGTATCCTCTGCTTTGACAAATGCTGGAAGGCCTTGGTGCTTACCTTGATGCATGGCCCAAGTGCTGAGAGCCCTCAGGGGCAGGAGAGCAGAGCTGGAAGCCTTTGCTCCAGGCAGGAATGGCACACACAAGACATCTCCATCTTCAGCATTTCTGACTGACTGCTCCAAGCAGGTTCTGGTTCTGCCTGCTAGTGACTCTGCACATGTAGAGACACCTACTTATGTGTTTTGTGCTTGCTTTGGAATCCATTTCAAGGCACTGAAATCTTCCCGTGCATTGTTTAGGGAGCCTAGACATGAGGCCTGGATAACGAAATTCCTCAGTCCTGAGAATCTGGGATATTGCAATTTGAATTTTCCCCCCCATATGGAAGAGTGAAATCATGTCACTTTTTAGTAGAAATATTACTGCAATTGAAAATTTATTTGAAGTTTCTAATGTCACCGAGTAGGTACAGTTTATGAAAGCCCAAGTCCTTTTCTGCTACATTAAAAAGAATAGACAAAACCCCCAACACAGCTCCACAAAAAACACCCTCAGCACTCCCACTAAGCCAAAGGGTGCACATGCAGAGAGCACAGAGCAAGCACTCATGTTCTGCACGTTCTCCAATAATGATTCCCAACAGCACTGTCACCAGGCAGAGGTTTCTCCCAAAGCCAGAGCGTGCCCCTCCATCACCCCAGCACTCCAGGCCAGCTAACGGGAGCAGGCACATTGCTCAGGATCCCTTTCATCAACAGTAATTCCTTAAGACTTAAAACTAATGCATTAATCACTTTAATGGTAATCCATTAATGTGAAGAACCTGAAGATAAAAAGGCAGAATGAGGGATGTGCTCTGTAGCAACGGTGTTGCAGTTTTAGGGTAATACTGAATTACAAAACTCGACTGACTAGAGGATTATCCGTGCCAGCAGAGCGTGTGAAGTGAATACCAGGAGAGCAGAAAATGATGGCACAGAATATCAATATTTCTACACAGGGATTGGTTTGTGTTGATGGTGTGATTCAGAACGGTGACTCGAGATGGTTGCTTCTTGAAATCAGGCCCAAAGTATTTAAGGACCAAAACCATGAACCTTTTATTTAAAGAGCAATACACTTGTGGCAGAATGACCCCTGTATACTGATCTCAGTATCTTTATATCAGGGGGCAGTAATGCCACCACTTTGAACACTTCCAGTTAATTACCACTAGAACATTTTGATCATGACAGTGTATTTTGCAATATGAACAAAATGAGGGGAAAAATAATAGAAGAGCTTAAAAAAAAAAAAAGGCCAAATAACCCTGGGAGCACTGACTTCAACAAGTTCAACGAATATTCAAGCCACATTTAATAACTTTATAAAACTAGTATCAAAGTAAAGAATATATAGTCAAAATACAGAAATCAAGTTGAGTGAAAGAAAACAGCCTGATGAGATCAAACAGATGTTAAACAGAACAGAATAATATAAACAAGTTAGCTGAAAGGCTGCCTTGCTTCCTGTAGCAGTATTTCAGCAACTCCTCTCCTCAACAGCTCAGAAGGAAAAAAAAGATATGCATCACTTGAAAATCCTGCTGTATGTGTTACTGTGATTGTTTGTAGAAACAGCATCACCCCAATTTGCAACCCATGTTAATTTCTTATTTAATAAACGCAGTGGAATTTTTTTTTTTTTGTAAGAAAACAAAAGTTCAGAACGAAGCGCCCGCATTCAGCTTTCCATTACACATACATTTATCATTCTATTGGCTATTAATTCTTTTATTTGTGAACTGCAAATTATTAGGATTTGCTTACACTTCCAAACCTTTTGTTTGTCACAGATATTTCACTTCTAAAAGTGTCTGGTGTAGCACTCACTAATTACAGAATTATAAAAGGTAGAATAAGGCTTTCCCCGCTCAGAAATTTGCATTTTTGGTAAAGGTAACAATATAACAGCATCACTAACATCCTAATAATAGGCATACATTTCATTTTATATCACCATCCTTCCAAAGAAAAAAGAGAAAGACTAAAAGTTGTGTGCAACTGGTTTTAGCTTAGTATAAAATTTTCAAATCAGAACTCATTCAGCTACAATAAACACTATGAATTACATATAAACATAGATGGAAAACAATGTGCCAGGCTTTAGAAGAAAAAGATACTTGAATAGCAGATGATGATTCTGTAGTGCTATTGTGCACTATCCTCCTGTAAGCGCAGAGATTAAACAAAAAATAAAGGGGAAAAAAAAAGAAAAAAATGAAAGAAAGAAAGAAAAAAAAAGAAAAAAAACCCCAAGCAAACCAGTTTTGATGCAGGTTTGGCATCAACTGCACATTATGGTCTTAGCCTCAGTATGCTCATTCTGTGGTTGAGAAATTTAAAGGACCAGATTTTTCCACATCAGATAGCAGGTAGCTGGTGCATACATGTCAGACAAGAGAATTAGGATTTCTTCAATTTGAGACGGGATCAATAACATATTGTTAAAATGTCCAAAGTGTGCAACAATAAGGCAGATTTCTTATTACCCCACCCCTTAAAATACCCATTGTTTGATGAACCAAACAAGGTGCTTTAAACCAGCAGAGTAATAGGAGACAAGCAAGTGCCAGAATGAAGGAAAACTGCTAAAATGGGAACTGCCCTTTCTTTCACAATGAGAAATAAAGAACTTTTGTATCTGGTATTTGAAAGGTTTTTAACAGCTGATATTCAATATCAGCTGATTCCTGAAGTGTTGGCAAGATACCAGGTTTCTGGTACTGGCCATTTCTAATGTTATTTAAATATTCACATCATGCAATAAGCAGTTTCACACTGCAATGTAATGGAAAATACTTCCTAAACTGAATTGGAACTGAGACCCAAAGCAGAACCAGTAAATAAATATCTCGCATATATGTCAAACTATATTCTCCAAACAAAACCTTACATCTTATCAAAGAAGTCAGAAAGTACTAACAAAAATTATATGCTTTCTACTATAATACTGTTAAATTTCCATGGCTGAGAATGTCCCATTAATTTTTTCTGCCTTTTTAAATTAGTTGACAAAGTAGAAATTCAAACACAGAAATAAAATGCATATATATGAGAGCACTGGCTCAGTGAGATATCAAATATACAGCATTCTAGTGTCAAAAGTACAGGCAGAAATGTCCAAGATTTCTTGGTGAAAAAAGGGCATTTGAGGAGTAAAAATTCTACTTAACAATCACTCACATTTTAACAGTGCATTAATTATAACAAAAGCTGGATGATAAGTGAGCAACAGAATCATAATGTTCAGTGTTCATAGCAGAACTTTATCCTCTGCTCATTTAAATGAGGTTGGAAACATATACTCATGTATGTGAAACTTTAAGTAGCTATGTTTGTTTTTTTCAATTTTTCAGGATTCTTGCAAGAGGCAAACTTGTGACATGGAATGGAGCTGGATGTCAGTACAAGGTGGTGCTCAGAGGAGTCTTCCTCTCGGTGCTGTGCCTCTGGCTTATCAAGGGATCATCAGTCCTACAATCTTGTTTGATCTATTCTTTTGCCTCTAGGAAAAGGGTTTCTTGAGGATACAGTTTTACCTCCATTAATGATTTATTTGGATCCAGCTGGGTCACCTGGAAAGACATGAACAAAGATATGTGTGAGTGGACTTTTTTGAATTGTTTATTTGCACGGTGCAGATTTTCACTGGGAAGATTTCTGAGTCCCTCCATCAGTGACAACTGAAGTTGTATTATTTTCCAGGATGCAAATTAGGAAATACACATTTTCTGCTGTTGTTATTATTAATATTATTTCATAATAACAATAAACATAATAATAATAAACAGAATCCCTGACATTAATTCCAAGGAATTCTGGTTCTCTACCATAAACCAATGCACGAATCTGTTTTTGTCAAAGTTAAGAGCTTTTGGAAGGATTACTAGAACACATGAGTTAAGATGACAAATAAAACTGTAGTCCTAGATAAGCATCCTAAAATTCCAGTCAAACTGATGGTGTAAGCAGCATAGCCAACCCAACACGATCTCTCCACTGAAAAGGAAACTTAATCTGCCTTTATTTTCCTACTCCCTTTCTTGCTCCAAGTCACATGGAGGAACAGCCAGCTTTCACTCAATTCCATGACTTCCAGACACCTCCCTGACCCCAGCTGGGAGACAACTGCCCACATTTGGTTGTTTGGTTATTTTTCTGTCAGTCTAACTGGTGAACACAAAACTCCAGTCAGCCCAAATGCAGTCTGAGTGAGCAGCAAAAGCACCAAGCAGAAGGGAGAACCCTGCTCTTCTCACTGGGAGTGGGATCTAAATCAGCTCATTGCATGGAGAGGCTGCATGTCAACCCAGCTCCTGACACCTACTGTGCACCTGGAAATATATATCTATATCTATATCTATATCTATATCTATATCTATATCTATATCTATATCTATATCTATATCTATATCTGTATCTGTATCTATATCTATATCTATATCTATATCTGTATCTGTATCTGTATCTATATCTATATCTATATCTATATCTGTATCTATATCTATATCTATATCTGTATCTATATCTATATCTATATCTATATCTGTATCTATATCTATATCTATATCTATCTGTCTGAGCATTGTAAGGACTGTGTGTCTACACATCATTTCTGTAGACTCTTAGGTTGCACATTGGTATTACAGCACTGTTCTGCAGAACGCTGACTCCTTGTTGGATTTGTAAATGTATTTAGTCAACCACTTGTGCAGGTGAGCATACAGGAGAATTCCAGTCAGAGTTAGCTGCCATGCCATTTGGAAAATGATGATACAGGCACTACCTGCACCATTCTTGAGAGAATTCTCCAGCATTTGGATCCCTGCACCAAGCCCTGCAAGCTGCTCAATCCTGACTATCCCATTACTGACTTTCACTTAAGGCACATCAGAAAGTCTTGGTTTAGAATAATCAAGAAATTTTTGTGTTCAGGATTCCATTTAGAAGCCAGACTGCTGCCTATATGATAAATATTGTCGATGAAAATAAGATTTAATTTTAAATATTACGTAATATATTTATTATATAGACAAGTTAATGACAAGTGTCCCAATGTCCTTCAGGTGTTCAAGTTTACAAGCCAATGCTGTGACATCCTTCAGAAGACTACAAAGTTTCATGCAGAAATATGAACCATTTTCTGAACTATTTCCCTTCCATTTTTAAACTTATTTTCCCTGGTAATTCTGTTTTAGTTTATTTTGCTGTGTGAGCACACTAGTTATCAGAAGTCTGCTTGTGAATAACAGATTATTAGTCTTATGCCACAGGTATAAATGCAAATGCATGCCGACATTTTTTCCAAAGTTAAATTTGTCTCATCTATGATCATAGCATGCCACTGCTTTCTAAAAGTGTTTTTTGAAAACATTAAGTGTCAAGCACATGAAATACTATGAACTAATAAGAAATGTTCATGCAATTTTCTTAAAAGCATAATTTACTAATCCTGTTATCTATTAACAAAAACAGTATTGCTTCTCATTCTCTTCCCCAACTAAATCAGGCACACCTAAAATATATTTGCATTTCTATTGTCTTATTGAATAATTAGGGAAAATTATTATTTAAACAAACATTCAAAGCTTATCACTTCCTAAGTCCATCAAAATTGGTGTAATTTCATCTGACTGCAGCAGATTTTTTTTTAAATGATGCAATTAAAAAATCCAAACCAAACCCAAAAACCACATAGAGGCATTATTTTTATTCCCAAAGTAGGAACACGTTTTCTTAAACTTCATGTAGTGAGCTACAGCTAAATGTCTGAAGAGAAAAATAATTTACAAAAACCAGACTCAATTTTAGATTCCTATTATCTACAGTCCAATTATGCATTCCTGCACAGATGCTGCTTGAATTATTGAAAGGTTATTATCTTCGAAAGCAAACCTGTTATGTAAAAAACAGCCAAAGTACTGCATTTAAGTTTGTGATTACAAAAGTATGCTAATTAAGTATCTTGTTGCATTTTTTAATGTTTTGGTATTCTGCTACAGTCTGTTACTGAACAGGGAGTGAGGTACAGAGGGGTCTGTGCAATTCACAGCATCTGAGGTATTGGGCACCTGAGAGAAGCAATTTTCCTTCTTTTCAGTTCAAGCCTGTACTAAATTAGACATCTCTATTTCAAAATCCCACAACCATTTTGTTCCGGTTTTTTGTTTGCCTTTTTTTTTTTTTTTTTGCAAGAAAAGCCAGGAAAGACATAACAAGTCTCTTCTACATTTGGAAAAAATATATTCCAAAGTATGCCTAGGCACTGAACACAACCTTCCAGACTGTAACCATATGGAAAGCTATTATTCACTTGAGTGTAATTCAAGATACATGTCCTAGTCTAAGGTTTGCAAACTTCAAGTGTCTGAAATAACAACCCCACACGATGTCCCTTCCTCAGTGCCCCCACACTGAGAAGGGCCCTAGGAGCCTTGTGGAGTACCTGCAGCACAAGGACTGTGCAGCTTTACACCATAATTTCAGTGTGCTGCTTAATTCACTGAGGGACAGCAGAGTTTGCAAATGTTTACACCATTACCCAATTAACTAACAATATGGCTCCTACATCTGTCAACAAACAAAGCTGTTGTTGCTTTGTTTTAGCTCCTTGGCATTTTCTGTTCATATGGGTCGCCATTGTACTTAATTATCACACCACAACCCTTCTGCAGCTTCTACTTTGTTATTTGTGGCTTGTAAATATGTTGTTTACTATGAATGATAGAAGCCTTATTAGTGAACACACCTCCTAACAAAAGAAATGGCTTCTCTTGTAGATGTATGAAATATAAGAGCTGAGATGCATTCTGACTTGCAGTATTTTAAAACAGAATTAGAACCAAAGAATGATCTATCAGATCTATATACAGAGATCAAAGGAAAGAGCTGTAGACTGCAAAGGTGTGTTCAATGCAGTGTTCTACTGAATTTCATTCACTGACATTTATGTGCATTATTTCATAATGAAAAGTGTAAAATGCCTTCAAATTTATATCTGTGTGCCTTGTTTCATTGCCATTAGCATAAATTCTGGAGCCCACTTCAGTGCTGACACCCCTTGGCTCTGATGCCACTGCCTGACACCCTTTCCAAAACATATCTGAATATTTTATAACTTACAGTGTCCCAAACCCCTCCACCTTTATTACTTACAGGTTTGTTCTACCTTGTTAGCAGTTACACAGTAAATCATTTAAGCATGTGCTTATATACTGAATCTGATTTGACTGAACTCAATGAGATTCATCTATGTGGTGGAATCAACACTTCATTGATTAAGGTTGCAAAACTCACCTTCATCATTAGTTAAAGGCTTCAGCAAATGCTGAGGGCACAGTGTTTATCTGTGTGTTCAAGTCCTACAACAACTGACTTTTCCACCAGTCATATGCACACGCTCCAGGAACCACTCACACATCACATGGTGGTACCTGCTGAATGTCATTTGCAAGTATTTTGTGGGTTTGCTAATGCCAGATACATTATATTTTTATGAAACATGAACTAAAACCCCTTAAAAAGAGACTGCAAGGTGTTCCAAGCTTATACAGTGGGGAGGGTGGCAGAAGAGGGACACAATGTCCAGAAGGCGAGAGTAAAATGCAAGTGACAGCAAAATTAGTGACATTCAAGCTCCTAGAACCTGTACAATAACATGCAGCTGCAATAAGGGCTGTCCCAAAGCCAACACAGAGAATGCCCCAGGAGATTTTATCTTCAGGCAAATGATTTTCTGTGCAAATCTTAACACTCCCCACCCTTCAGGGAAGAGTCCTTCGAGCAACACGAGCAGAGGTGCTACAAGACCTTATTTCTGCCAGGGTCAGACCTTGCCACTGAGCTGCTTTCACTGAAACAGGTTTAAGTTGGTAAAACAATACTTTTCTTCCAACTATGGATTCAGTTTTATGGAACCTTAGGCTTTGATGCACTGGAGCTACAGCTTCATCTTTTAAAGAACTTCATTATATAACTGATGTGGGTTTGGTGCACAGGGAGGTTATTATTTAAATAAGTATTTGTTTAAATGAATTCTGTGGTGATTATTTCAACTAAGCACTGTCTAGTTGAAGCACTTCTGTGGCACTTAGAAGTTGAAATGATTTAAGACTCTGCAAATGCAAAAGGTAGTGATGTTAGCTCTTATACTCCTCCTGTAAGAATGTCGTAGCTGCTTAGACTTTATTCTAAATAAATTCATTGGGTTTTTAGATAAACCAATAATGAAAACAAGTTTAATACATTTTTATAGCAAAGTCTTTTTCCTTCTAGAATAATTTTTGAGCTATTTCTCACCTTTGCTGACCTATCTGTTCTATTACACACTCAAATCCTGAGCAGCTGTACTTTCACCATTTGCAAGGTGTGGTTCCTTACCCTCCCTAACTCCGTGGAGAAAAGATAAATACAAAAAAAAATGGCTTAATGCCCAGGAAGGTAATTTAAAAATAAAGAATCGAATACACAATTATTATGACACTTACACAAGCAGTAAATATCACACCCTTCACCTTTCTCTCCACCCTAGGACAAGGATCTGATTCCCCAGCAGCACAGCCTCTATAGCACTTACACACGCATGAATACATTTAATGAATCTAATGGACAAAGAGTTCTTTTACTCTCTTTCCTAATCCTCCTAAAGTATAAATGCAATAGAAATTACTTAAAGGCACACCTGGTAAAGTACCAGATCTGTTTAAAAAACTATATTTTCAGAGTGACACACAAACAAATACAGTGAATCCTTTCTACCTATTGAAATATCTCTGGGTTACACAGATAATACGCTCAACTTGAGCAACAAACAAAAGTAGGGTTACTTTATAGAAATATATGCAATTAGATCAGGCTTAGTTGAATAAACTTGGAGATAATTTACATCTGAATTGAAGAAAGCCGTCACAAACAAGGAAAAATATGTCATAGTAAAAGACTTGTAGCCTCCATCCAAACACAGAGCTTTAATCCAACACACCCCACTCTGACCGTCTTACTTCTCTGAAGAGGTTTCCTCAAATCATATTTTAGATTCAGTATATTTAAAAATACATTTACCAAGCAAAGCAACAGCTGTTGATAAAACAGAAAATTGTGATGTTGTATCCTCCACTTCAAGCACGCTTCCCATTCTTTCCTTGGAAAGCCGTGCAGTGCTCCGAGATACCCCAGATGCAGCCAGCCTTGACACAGTGTAAGGTTTCATTGCCTTAACACAATTTATTTAGCTCAAAAAAGAGTTTGCTGCATGTATTTTAATCTGTGAAGGCTTATTAACCTCTCTTGCACTACTTGACTTTTTGGACAGTAAATCAAGACAGCAACTGTGTTTTCCTCTGTTTTCTAAAACACTAAATGTAATGACACAGCAGTGTAAATCACAAGGATAAACCCAAACCCTGTGTTGCCATATTTGTATAGTGACACTTAGACTATCTGGTGTTTTTTAAAAGTTATACATGCAAATCTGATTTTTCAAGTGCAATCAATACCTCATATTTATAAAACAAAGCTTAAAAACCCCACAGACACTAACTGTTCTTGTACCAAAACTAAATAAAGCCCCACTGCCAATGAAGTTTTGAAAAATACCACATTTTTACTCAAATCCTATGGCTTTTTAACAGTGAGTAATACAAGAAGTATATAATTGTGGTTTATCTACTTTCCAACAAAAGGCCTTAGGAAGTGCTGTGTACACCTGGGTAGCTCTGAGGCGGTTCTGTGCCTCTTTTTAGCCAAGGATCAGAAATTTCGTTTAGTGATCAGTACTTGCCAAAAATACCACCAAAATTTATCCAGTTACTAACACCATTAAATATTTGTTTTGTATTGATTTACAAGATCTAATCTCACCAAAAAAAATCACTACCAAAAGGCTGCATCTGCCTCTAGCCTTTCAAACAGCTCATTTTCAATTACAAAGTAACCAACATGCTCCTTCTTTTTGGCAAAAGTGCAAACACAAAAGTACTTCAATTAAGAAAAGCCTCTTTGAATTATGTGGCTTCTGTTGATGTGGTATTGATGGCACTAAAGTACAAGTTGCCCTGAGAACAAGAAGATGGAATCAGTCAGAGGAGTCACCTGCAGGTCCCAACCAGGACAAGCCTGGTCCCAACAACTCTGAGACTGGAGAACTTCAGACTCTGAGGAAAAGGAAGGTGCTGTAAAGCTCTCCTCACATTTTCTGCTTTTCTCCCTTCTTTCTTTGTGTTTTGAAATCTTTGATCTATCTAGGAATTCTTTGAGTGGTTTCTTGGAAAAAGAGAAGCTGTCACAATAGCCTGGATTGTGTCTTTTCCTGACAAAGGACCTGCAGGAGGAGGAGCTCCATTGCCTGCTCCCTCACACTATTTGCCTTCCTTTTTCTTGCTGAGCAGAAAAAAGTACTGGCATTTGCAGAGGAGAACATTTGTATGTCAAGCATCCCTTCTGCTGTGCCAGGGGGCAAATCAGTCCATTACTTGTGGGCACTGCTACCTGTGTGCTTACAGTGAAACAACAATTATCCATGTATTTAATTATTTCAAAATGTGCTAGCTACAGAGAAAAAAGATTACATCCCCAGAAAATACGATATCTTTCATTTTTCAGATTGATGAAGAGCTGAAAGGAAGCAAACGGCCACATCCTCTAAAAGTTTGAAAACATATAAATACATTTAGTGCTCCAAATGAAGTGTAAGAACTTTGCTTTGCATACATCCCACAGGGGAATGGATGGGAACACAGGAGAATGACCAGGGATTGGATTCATGTGCACTTAATTATAATTGCATGAAAAAACAATCCAAAAGGATTTTTATCATGAGTTCAAAGGATTAAGATGTTCAGATACCACAATGATATCTACAGTATAACATTGTGATTGGTAGATAGGTAAATGGAATAAAGAGAGTGCCTAGGACTGCTTTGGTGATTTAGTCTGATGCATTACTTATGCAATTACCAAAACAGCAGGAGATCATTAAATTTTCTGGTAACCAGACACAGCATTCTTAGTATCATACTATTACAAAGGCTCTCTATTGGTATTTTATAATTTCATTTTCTTCCTACAAGGGTCAAAAAAAGTCCACAAAATGGACACTAAGCATGAATTCTGGAGAAAAAGTACAAAACGTCTCAGGCCCAGTTTATGCTGGAGAATGTCATATGCCAAAGCAAAGCCCTACAGCTTAACTAAGGCATCTTCCTGTGAACAATAACGTGCCTCCCCTGAAATAAATGTTCTGTAAAATGGGGCAGTGCTGAATAAAAGAGCACTTTGGGTGTGAGGGATGTGCACTGAAGGGCTGTTGGGTGGAATATATTAATCCCAGGGTTGGCATTAGTCACTGGGCTGACTAATGAGGATGATTCAGCCCAGAGCTGGCGCTGTGCACGGAGCGCTCAGTGCTGGGTGAGTGGTTCCTTACCCCAGTGAGCCTCGAGTGAAAGAGCTCCTCTGAAATGCACACCTATTTCCTGACACTGGTTACACAGGCCCTGTATTCAGAGTGGCTGTAAGAGATCAGAACCTATATGGATCTAGAGGATGCAATTCTATTTATTTTTAGAATAAGCTTACATCTGTGAGATGAGATCTCCTTTCAGTAACTTGAAACATGAAGGGTTTTTACAGCTACTTATGTAAAGACACCGGGTATGAAAAAGCACATCAAGTCTTTCTTGGAAAAAAAACATTGTGAAACATCTTTCTATAGTATTTACAGAATTTTTTACTACCTGTATGGAAATTATACTTCCACAAAACTAAACATCACATTTCAAGAAGCAAAATAGACTAAATATTCTCTACAGTGCTGTCACTGACTTTAACAGAGCAAGAATATTACCTACTCCCTTCTGCAGGTGCTGACCAAAAGACTGTGATACTATTCTTTGTTAAAAGCAAGAAAATCTGGGAGCTACAAATGCTTCAGTGTCCTTTCCTCTTGCACTCGAGGTCAATCATTCCCACTGTTCCACTGTTACAAACCATCAGGAAGAAGGGTCAGAAAGGAGGCTTCAAAAAGAGCCATGGGAATATGTCAGTCTGGTGTGGCCAATTTGCCTAGGCAACTTCTCAGTGTCTTAACTAAACCAAACTTGACTGCTTGAATAAATAAAATAAAAACATATCTTGAAAAGAGAAGAAAGACAAGGGCAGGTAGTATTGACTTAAGGACAGCTATAAATGACAGGAGGAGGGACATCTACCTTTGTAGGTGGCTGTGGCCTTGTGTAAACTAGATCAGAGTAAACACATGACACCACTGACCTGAAAAATTTAAACTATGTGAATTGAAAGAGATGACTACTACTTTGTGTAGTAGGAAAGATAAATATCAGTAACTGAAATGACTGGAAAAATTACATGGCTGACATGTAATTCTCAAAATTTTTGAACCTCTCACAAAAATATTTAATTCATCTGAAATCCTCTTCTGCTATAAGACAGATACTCAAGCTACTTTTCTGACTCACATGAAATTACTAAAAGTAATTTTAGTAATTGAGTATAGTCATTGAGCATAGTCATGACACTCCACAAATCCTTTATCACAATAACATCTTTCTTCCATTTTTTTATCAAGAACATGATTAGGGGGAAGAATGTTAAGAGCCAAAGATGGTCCTGGACAGTTAACTCTTTCATGACTATTTAGAGGGTTTAAACACGACCTAATGAGTTTAAAAGTAGGTTATCTGAAGGAAGTAGTTTGAATGGGGTGAAATTCAGAATAATCCTTACAAAGAACAGCTGTCAGAACTGATAGACAAAATTGCCTAATTACCTGGCATAGCAATATAGGGATCATGCTCTAGCATTACCTTTCTGAGAACATCAGAGCATAATTCCCTGCTCAGAGGACTCTGTACCAAGTGCTGCAGCTAAACTTACCATCCTGTGACATTATTTTCACCACTGTGAGCATCAAAGAGGATTAATGCTGCCAAAGCACAGGAATAAACAATCACATTTGGGTTTGGAGGAATATCTTACTCTGTACTCCCACATAACACTACAAATTGTCTGGTCCAGAATTTACTGAAATCCTGATCATACCCAATTTAAATTGACATGCAATTTTAGTTGAATTTATTTTCTGCCCTTTCAAGGGAGACAGATTTTTTGTTTCTGTTTATTTAAACTGCTGTTGAAATTGGTTAATTAAAAGGATTTAAAAAATCTTAATTCTCTAAACAGAGCAAACTGGTTCTGAATTATTAAGCAACATTTTAGATGCATTTAAATAACCTTAAGTGACTTAACTGCCACCTGATCCTAAGCTGTGGCTCAGAAAAATAAAATGTGAAATACTGTAGAAGTCTTGGCTTACCAAGGCTTCCAGATACAGTAAATAAAGAGCTTAAATCTCTAATACCGTGTCTGCAGAAGGCAAACTCTCAAATACATAACTAATGCTCCACCTCAAGGAGAAATGAGCAGAAGAAATTATAGGTTGCAATTTTGATTTTTCATGAGAAATTAATAAATTCATTCTTTGAAAAATGGCTTTTAAAAGGAAAAAGCATGCCAGGACTTTCCTTTCTGAGAGATACCATAAAACACTCACAAACATATGAACCCTGCTGGGTTGGCTGATGCCCAGTTTGGGTAAATTTCTGTACATTTGTCTCAAGCTAGACCTGGTACACTTCAGCTTCTTGCCTAAGTGGGCTAAAATGCCCACTCTGTAAGATGTTAAGGGGTTTAGGAAGACTTCTGCACATCACCACCACTGAAGTGAGGAAATGATCATCTGGAGGTCTCCAGGGCACTGGGAGAAGGTGGATCTCACAGCTGGAAGATGGAGAGGCCTCCCAAGGTTAGAGTTTGGGAAGGCTTTTCAGAGAAAGGCACTATTCAGAAATACTGAACTAGAAGGTTGACTGAGCACACCAATATGTGTAGGGTGAGCTCTTTTTGTTATAGTTAAATGTTATTTCTAGAAGCAAGGGAGCTGTAATTCTGAAATCAGCACACACATTTAACAGTGCACACACTGGCTTCCATGAAGCCTTTGCAGGTGTCTTTAATACCAAGAACATCCAATACAGCTTTTCCCTCCAAAGATGTGCTTGCCAAACGTTTCCAGAGTTGGAGGTAGGAGTTGCCTGCTGCCCCAGGCTCACACCAGTGATACACACTGTTGGTACAAGATGTGGTACTGAGAGAGGAGCTGGTTAATATCTCATTTCAGCACTGGTAGAAAGAACAACACAGTCAGTGACAAAGACCAAATAACAAGTCACTGCATGTGCTTAACTGCTTTGGAATGTCACTGCTGCTTTCAAATCTACAAGTAGTGTCTGGAAAAGGTTAATCTGTGTATTTACCCATGTGTAGAAGTTTGTATTTACAGTAGGGTTATGATACCAACTTTAAGTTAGCTAAGGATATCTGTGTAAGCAACTGGAACATAGGACTAAGAACTAATGAATTTTTATTTACCAAAGAAGTAAAAATACTTCAACAACACTGTATCAGGACTGATGCTTTTGAAAAGCAGGTAAAAATGCTTTAACAAGTTTATTACAAGAAAATGTTGATTTAGTTGAAGATAATCCCCTTGTTTTGATAAGACAGAAACAATTTTGGGGGTGTGTATGTTATTGTAAAGCAGATTAGGAGAGAAAAAATCCCCGAACTCCCTAACTTTAGAAGACGTGTTTTCATCTGATTGCAGCAAAACTCCAGCAAAGTAATTCTGATACTTTCAAAAATACTTTTTCAAAAATGCTACATATAGTTTAAATAGACACATTTTAAATGCTATTGCTTTTTGGAGCACAAGCATCCCAAGCACTCTGTCCTTGGTGCACAGATCCCAATTCATGTTTGTGATACCTATCATACAACAGAAGGGTCTTGACAACTTACAGTGTATTTTTAAGAGACTACAGACCACAAAGCCCAAGGCAATGAACATATACTTTGATTGTACTTCCAAGGGATTTGTCAATGACTTATTTTTATTTTTTTAAATCTGTCTATGGAGTTGCACACTTCCAACTTTCCAAACCTCAGGAACACGACAGATGTCATTTACAGTTCTCAGTGCTTAGCAAATCCCCTGGGGAATATTTTTTGCCTGTTGTAGCTCTGGTGGTCACAATGGCAATGGGATTCATACATGGCTGAGTCAATCAGCATGAATCATTTATGTGACTCCTCATACATGGCATTATTAGGTTGGAATCAGAGAAAAACGATGGCAGGGTCTTTGCTTCCCATGCAACAGACCAACAGCTCCAGACCCTGCCATTAAATTCTCCTTTCTTTGCCTCAGCATTTTCTCCCTGCCACTTCCACAAATGTGCTGACAATATCAGCCTGTTCTAATTTAGTGGTACTTTTTCTTTTCTACTCCTTTTAAAATTTGTTCTTAAGTGATTCATCTGATAAATTTTTGAGTATGTTACAGAGGACTAAAATTCATAATGATGATGGTGTGATTAAGGACAGAAACAGACAGTGTAAAGTGAAAACCAAACATAAAAAGTTATGAGTAATATATCTGTAGGATTTTTATATTAAATATGTACGACAACACAAATAAGTTACAGGTAGGGAAGCATGACTTGCAAAATATTATAATACACAAACCCGTTGTTTAGACTGTAAAATACTGTTTTTCTTCTGTCAAATAAACAGAACTATCAGAAATTCTGGAAACATAGGTGACTTCTAGTCTTTGGTTCTACTGGAAATGATACTGCAAGCTTATGGAGTAAAGTGAATTAGTGATTAATGAGATTCCTTAAATGCTGCTTTTCAGTCTCACTGATTAGGATGCTCAATACAGGACAAGGGGGAAGAAGAGCTGCAAGCACTGCAATCCTGTTCACAGTTACACCAAAAACTGGTCAGAACTCACACCCACTCTCCAGTTTGTATGTTTGCTAAGGATATTAGTTTCTTCCCCTTTGCAGTACTCACAAATAAGATGATAAGCAAAAAATATCTGTTACAAACTACTGCAAATACGTTAATCAGAGCCTCATTCCTAGTGAACTTCCTCCGGGGCAGTGATGGGAAACAAAAAGGAAAAGCAACCCAAATTACTGAACTCCTTTGGTGGAAAACAGCTTAACCAGTCACCTGGAGATGCCTCCAGCAAACAAAACCCCAGCTAGTCCAGAGCTGCCCCCAGCCCTTTGCAGTGCTGAGGCAGTATGGCCAAAAAGCTGCTGGGCCTCACCCACCATTGCTCAGCTCTGTCCTGACATCTCTGCAGTGCCCATTCCCTTCACCTTTTATGCAGTGCCCCAGGTAATTGCTGCACAGTTGGACCCACTGACTTTTACCTTTGCTGTAGCAATGGCTAAATAAGAAATGACAGCTCATGTGTAATAGAGCAGAAAACACAGAGGTATATTTTCATAGAAACTTAGTACCCAACACAAAAACTATCTGTTGATTTATCAACAGAATTTAATTTGCTTTTGTAAGCAGTGAGCAGTATTGATCCTGAGAATCAGTCACAGCAGAATTTCGAGGTAGGAGATACAAATGATTATCTACTGGTATTTTGTAACAGGTGGATGAAAAATTTATTATGATGTACCAATTAGTTCATAGCTGGATGCTATCTGACACTGAGCCTTGTTCATAACAAAAAGTTACAACACAATGGCAAAACCAGAAAGATCAGAAGTACCTGGCCATGACAGACCAGGACAGGGTAGTAGTGTAGTGTTGCTGCAGCTTCCTTCCAAACAGGACATGAGCCATGCTGACTCAGCACATTCAAGCAGTTTTCATTGAATATGGTCCACAACTTTTTTCCAAAATGTAGGATTTTTTACAATGTCACTGCAGGCAGGTTTCACAACACAACTGTGCATGTAACATCTGCTAGCCCTGGTTGCTCAGCACCTGGCTGACAGCTTGGCAGCACTCTAACACACCCAGGCACACCTTTTACCTCCTATGCTATAGCACACCAGACATCTAACCCACAGGAGTAAGAAGCAGAGGTATTTATTCCTGAAAGGTATATTTACTCACATCTCTCCTCGGAAAGGTGCCCAGCAGCTTGTACTCCTCCCAAGGATATCCCTTGGAAGCTACAAAATCAAAGACAACCTGGAGCTTGCTGCTGGCCAGGAAACGCCGCTCAAAGAATTCTCCGCTGGGCGTCCGGATGCGGAGTTTGCTGACAGACTCAGTGCTCTCCTCCTTCGGTTCCGGAGGCAAAGACTGCTCCAGAGAGAGCCTGATAGCCTGGGGAAGGAAAAACAACCATTGAGGTTGCAGTGCCAGCAACAGAAGAGAAGGACAGAAAGCTTTTCTTTTTATTTCTTCCAGAACTTCAAGACGTGTCGCAGCGCTCCAGAGCCTTTCTATCTCAATGACAAAATAATTTTTATTCACTCCTTAATAACAGCACACCTGACAACTAATTAAAATAAATCCTTCTTTATAACACATATTATTAGGTCTACAGTTAATGCACGATGGGATATGTAATTTAATCATTTGGCAGAAAGCCTTGGAAAAAAATTGAATGAGAGAATAATTGTCAAGTGGCCAATTGCTTCCTTAAAGGGTATACATTAAAAGGCAGTAAAAGTATTTCTTCAAATGCACTTGTCAAATTGCCTTCCTCTTGCAGAGAGTAACTGGCCATTTGCAGTAGACCAGACCCTTAGTGGCAGTTCAGAACAGAAAAAAATATATGCAAGATATTTACTATAAATAAACTAAAACATTGTTAAAAGATGCAATGAAAAATACCACGAAGGTACATCAGATACAGAGAGTACATATAAAAGTAGGAATGGTCACAGAAGAAAACTGTGAGAACAGAAATGGGAGCTTGAAGATTTAAAGTAAGCTATTATTATTATTATTATTATTACTATTAAGAAGACGGTTCCAAGCAGAGGTGCTCACATTTTCTGCAACAACTTGCATGAAATCAGCCCCCTACACATGTGGAAATGTCTATGACTCTGTTCCTGCTAACATTGTGTGCACTGTTGATGTCAAGATTTTAAGGGCAGGACCCAGGTCTGTGTTCTGTGTCCTCTGCCTCTGGGAGCTGCTACAGCACCAATACTTTGATCAGACTTTATTTTTTTTTAAATCAATGGCTAACTTTAGACTGCTGAACGAGGTGGGCTTGATTTTTGAGGGTGTCAAAACTCATGGGCAGCATCAGCATCTGTCAAAAATTTGTTCACACTCAGGAGCAGCTCTGTTACAATATCACTTCTCTTAAGGCAGCTCTTAATGAGAAGGTAAATGAATGGAAGAAGCAACACAATCACACTGCCTCCCCCAATATGAGCCTAAAAGACAATTTTTCAAACTGAAGAGGCAGTCAGGAAGGGATTTACCCAGATTTCCAAGGAACTTTCACAATATACAGTTGCTATTTGTGCCTTTGAAAACCTCCCCAAGGTCATTTAGTAACAGAAACTGATGGAGGGTGATAATATTGCAGAGAAAGGACTGGGCAGAAACAAGCTTATGAAGCCTCTTAAATAGCCTACTTCTTACACATGCACCTCTGAGCAAATTATATCTCAGTATAAATATTTATACATAGAACTTGAGTTCATTTTTGCTCATCTACTATGAGATTATATTTTAAATAGATTCTATTTTAATTTTCTCCCTCTCCATTCTCAACCACCTGCTTGCTATCTTGCTGTTTTGACATTTCCCCACACAGTATAACAACAGATGCTACATTATTTACTGAACCCAATCAATTATATTATAGAAAAATAAACAACAGTAGCTCATTAGAGCTCTTTCCTTTGTGCAAAGAGTGCGTCGCTCCCCAAAGTAACCACTCTCCAATGCTTCAACATAAAATGGCAATTTACAGGGGATATTCTGTACCAGCAAACCAAGACAGAGAACAGTGATGTGATGGATCACATTAAAAACTCTTGGACCTGAACAAGCAATTTTAGTTTGTTGATAAAAAGATGTTCAGTATGTGAAGGGCTCAATAGTCAGATTTTAAAATACAAACTGAACATAAAGCCACTTCTGTAAGTAAACACTGTTGCAGAACAATTCAGTTCAAGTAATCTGTATACCTGAAAATGGGGAGTGTTAGTAAACATTATTCTTAAAATCCCTTCTGTTCTACTAAGCAAACAGATCCTATTATTTTCATTACTGCACTCTGCATTAGAACAGGGAAGCTCAGGTATTTTTTGATAACATGGACCAGTCTTGCAGCCTTTGCACAAGAAAATCATTTCCAAAAGGCCAAGGTATCAGAAAAGGTTCAGGAGCAGATATAACGAAACAGAAATAATTATTGTTTCTATGCATGCAAAATCACTTAGAAAAGAAAAACATATTTCTTACTTGAGCCTGAGTGTGAGCTGATTGCTCAGCAGCCTGTTCCTGCTACACATGATTCATGTTCAACTGCTATTAACCTCTCAGAACTGCCATCTCACAATTGTTCTTGACACAATTCTCACAGCCCAGCCTTGACCATTGCTCCTTCAGTTGTGTTTTAGATTCCACCTTGGCTGATGCTAGCAACTGGAGCTAAGTAAGTCACCAGATACTGCAGCATAAGACAGAAGTGGACTGCATCTTCCCCAAACCATTCAATTTGGACTGAATTTAGCTTTTACACCACTGTTCAAAAGGTTCTTGAAAGCTTAAATGGTTCAGGTTTTTTAATGCAATTATCTTGGTCAGACACATAAGAAAGAGCATTGCTCATACAGTTTGTTCTTTGGGTTTATCTCAGGGAAAAAGATATGTGTTCATAGCCAACTTTTTTGCAGTTATAGGATGCAATTTTTTCATATTTCAGCAAAGTACAAAAGATTGAAATGTCAAGTATACATTTAAGTCACAATTAGTGAGGGATAAGCAAGGCTATGATTTATCAGGATTCCATGAGGTCCAAGGACTTTAATGAAGTGGTAAATTAAACTAGAATATAATTCTGAATTTCAAATATTCATAATCCACAAGAGTCAAAGAAGTTATATTAAGTCCATCAAATTCAAATTTCTAGATTTTGGATTTTACTTTCCCAGGGTTTATTTGGAAGTGTTTTGTCTCCCAAATTAAATTTGGGAACTTCTTAGATCAGAACTGCAGGTAGGCTTTGTGCTACTTCCTGGAAGAAATTAGAGGGCTCCATGGTATTATGTTTTTAAAAGGAGTGGCTGCAGAAACAGGTTAGATGTTCCCAAAGGTTCCACCATTTATGGAGCTCATTTCAAGGATCTCCTGGGAGCAGGCTTATCTAATATCTGGCTGCAATTGAGACCCAGATGATAGAACAGAAAAGTTATTAAATAGTGGAAGAAAATTATTTAGCTGCACTATGTTTCACACATATACGGTGAGAAATCAATAATAATAAAAAAAATGGTCACATAAAAAGTAGACTTTGAATTAAGTTGCAATGTGTATTGAATGAGAATTGCAGAGTTCATAAGCTTCACAAATTCAAAAAGCTGTCAGAAAAGGTCAAACATCCCACCTCACGTTCTTCCTCCTGTTCTTTCCGGATTTGTTCCAAGCGAAACTGCTCTGCCATTTCTCTCTCTTGTGCTTCCCTCTATCAAACACAAAGGGCAACCACACATAAATATGTGATAAATACAAATGCAAAGAAATTTCTCAACATTTCTGGAGAAATAAATATCAGAGATAGGGTCTCTATTAAGTCTTCTTTTGCTGCCATTCCTTTCCCAAATTCTATTATTAAGTGGAGCCAGGATGGCTTTAGCTAAAAGCTGTAGTCAAGCCTAGTCCTAGTGACTTTATCTAGTGCCACTTTACAACACTAAGGGCAGTAGGGTCTCGTGTTCAGAGCACAACTGTCCCAAAGAGTGTTCCCAAACAGTGGAGGGTTCCCATCCTGACATCCCATGGGGTCACTGCCCCTGCACACACCTTGGCTCTGTCAGCCTCCAGCGAGATGCGGTACGCTTCATCCTGCTCTCTCTTCACATTTTCCCTGGCTTCACGTTCATCCTATAGGTAAAAAAAAAGGAAAAAAAAAATCAACAGTGAACCATTATGATAAACATCTCAACGTTCACCAGCATCTTTAATCCCTGTGACTTCAAAATCACCCGACTACCAGCAGGAGAAACACGTTCAGAGATGCCTCAAGGGTGACAGCGGCTTTAGAAATTACGACTCACCTGAAGCTATGATTCAGTTGCCACGTAAGGGATTGGCAAGCCCTGGCCTGAGGGCTGGATCTGGATCTCAGGCTCTGCACTGAGGGCCATGGCAGGCAGAGAGCCCTGGAGCAGGGCAGAGTCCTGGAGCAGAGCAGAGCAGAGCCCTGGAGCAGGGCAGAGTCCTGCAGCAGAGCAGAGCCCTGGAGCAGAGCAGCCTCCTCTGCACTGGCTGCCTGCAGAGGGGTCACTGGAGGGGGGTGTGTGGGCTGGTGCTGGGGGCATTTCCCTCCTGCACCCAACAGTTTGAAGGGTCTTGTAACAGGGAAATGTGGTTTAGATGTTGAGGCTGGATTTTAATTGGCTCTCTGCTCAGACTGACAGTGGGTAATAGCTGGTCCTGCCAGAGAAAGGCTGATTCCAGGTCCTTCCTGGGTCAAAAACCCTTCAGCAGGATCCACCCAGGGTCACAACTATTAAACATCATCCAGAGCCTCAATTCACAGTGTTGAATATTATACAAAGATGGGAAAGAAGCAAGTACTGCTCTGAAGTATCTCATATGGACAGATGCAGGTAAGCAAAAAACAGGTTACTGTGCCAGCAAAAAGTATCTTATCAACAATCACAACACAAAACAATAAAGGTTTGTTAAAAACACACAAATGACAAAGCAAGGCATCCTCCACACAGTGGAGGATCAAGAAGTGGATATCCCCAAAAGCTGGAATAACTGCACTGGGGTGATGTCAAATAAAGCAAAGTGTAAAATCAATAGCTTCATACTCTGCCTCTGGAGCAGAGACAGCGGATGCTCCGCTGTGCTTACTCCTCTTACATCTCATAATCCTCCCAGAGCCCTGCAGAAGCTGCACTGGTCCCTACAAAAATCAATAGCATTTAGCTGTGAGGCTGCTGCTGGGCTCAGTAGGGTCTCCCCTGCAGTTACCAGTAACACAGCACTTGCACTGGGGCAATCTGTCCCCTGTGTTTCACAGAAATTAAAGTCCACTACCTATTGCTTCTTGAAGAATTATGTTCATTTTCCCATTCAGCTGCAACATTTATTCCACATAAAAGAATCATTTTGCAAAGTGATCAATTTTCTCTCCAAAATGTCATTATTTGGCAAAAACTCAATTCTGAATGGGAGGAGCTCACACTAACTGTAATTATCATGACATACAAACATGCCAAGATGTTCCTCAAACAAAACTCAAACATATCAGTGGTTAAATCTCTAAAGTAGCATGCAACCACAAGAGGAAAGGACAAATTGCAGGGAAAACTACACAACCTCCAGATGGAAAGCAGCAAGATCTTTTCAGACAAAACTCTTCTTCCTTATAGAAACAGGACCCAAAATTATTCTATCATCAGTTTGTCCTGAATTTCTTTCACAGAAGATGTAGAAACCATCACTTCGTTCAGCAGAGCCAAAACACAAGTAGAAGTAATGCTTGCAAAATGCAAAAAGGACAATAACCACCGAATAACCATCCCCCTTCCTGGCTATTCTGGACATTGATAAGTTTTATTTGCTACACTCATGGAATACCTACATAAAATAACTTGACCCTGATAGCAAAAACTATCCTACATGATTATTCCATTTCTGAGAAGAGGGGGACTTGAAATAATTGAACAGTTCCCATTTTTATGTTATCCAAAAATGAGGATAACTTAAATACACAGAGGTTTTCCTAATTCTTCTCGTATGCAATGTAACAGAAAAGGAAAAAAGTTTTGTGCTATCTATGCTGAGACTTTTCGTAAACATACTGAAAATTTATCTTAAAATTGTGAGAACCAAAACTACCTTCCCAAATCAGCTCACTAAAGGAAAATGACTTCAGGTAATTTGCCAGAGGACAAGTCTCTAAAAAATATTTAGAATTATTTCAGAGAAAACCTACTTAACTTTCATGTTTCAACTTCATGTATCACACCTAAACTCACAGACTGAATTTCAAAGGTCACACAAGTCCAATAATGCCTGAAAGAACACTGAAAGATTAGATACAACTATTGCAACTCCAGGCTCTTTTCTCCATCAGGGATTACTAGCAATTAAGATAGAGTTCCTGTAGTTTACAAAAAAATAAAAGTAAATTAAAATCCTGATGCTATAGATTCTACTACTAGAATTGAAACATGAATTCCAGGCATTAAAAAAATTAAAATTCTTTCTTCCCTATTCATTGCAGTTATCATCATCCTAAAAGTGGATTATGAAAAAGATGTCAGGAATGTGAAGAATTACCATGCATGACTGCCTGGTCCTCATAGAAATATGTGAGCCACATCTAAAAGTAAATGACTGTGCCACTGAGCCCTACACCACATTAAAACAATACTGTTCTTACTGAAACAGACCTTAAAAACAAACCTAGAATCCAGATTTCTTTGGATAAGCAGCAGATGTAATCCCGTGAAATGCCTCTTTGTACCTACTCCTGTTTGTTAATACTGCTCACACTTGACAGGAACCACCTCCTCCACAGAGTTTACAGCTAAATTGTGGTATTGTTTGGTTCAGAGTTACACCTTGGACAAATTTCAAACATTAGATGAAGGAGTTCTCCCCATTGCAGTTTCTTATTTTAGTCACCTCTTCCTCTAGAGAAACCACATCAACTATGAGATGCCTCAAGTTCATCAGAAAGCATAAAAGCAAATTCATAGCAGTGACAGGAAAAGTGGCAGAAAATATTTTGCAGAGACTCTTTCACTACACTAACAAAGAACATATGAAAAAGAATAGTCATGCCACTAATAATTAATACCAAAAATTGTCCTAAGTGCTATCCATCCATAAAATTTTAGGTAGCTGACAACTTTCCTGTTGACCCCACAGAAATTGCAGTATTGTC
The DNA here is from genome assembly GCA_013398175.1 of Climacteris rufus. Classification (NCBI taxonomy): domain Eukaryota; kingdom Metazoa; phylum Chordata; class Aves; order Passeriformes; family Climacteridae; genus Climacteris; species Climacteris rufus. The sequence continues at coordinate 993,402 of VZRZ01003105.1, forward strand.
TGAACATCACTAAATGCATCTCCACAGTCCTTTTGCCATGAAGGCAAAATTGCCATCTTCCTTTTCAAAGTAATCAAAGTGTGAATAGACAGAGCTTATCCTGGGTCACTTAAAAAGCCTTTATCAGAAACTGGGGTTCTACAGCATTTGTGAATTCCACAGAAGTGACTGAAGGCTGGTGTGAATGCAAACCATCCACATCCCAGGGCTTTTGGGCTCGAGACAAGGAGACAACTCTCCTTTGTACCTAAAAAGGAAAAAAGAGTCACAGATCTCTGCTTTCCCATTTTGACAATGAGACAACAAGGGGACATTCATCTAATGGAAGGTTGCTACTTTCAAAAAACTGCTTTTATCCACAGAATATCATCTTCAGCTATGAATTATCTTTGCTATTCTGTTTCTTACAGATGCAAAGTCATCACAAAAATAGCAAACACTTATATTAATGTGATAGCTACAACGGACCAGGAAAAACCTTCTCCTGAGTAATATCCCATGCATCAAGACTAAGAAAAACTTACAGATAAAGTTAAGAAGAAATTTAGGATAACTCTCTCCAATAATTATTTCCTAAATCATTTGTTGAAGTTAATCCTGAAGTATCTAATGACAGGCATTTTCAGATGCGGGGTGATGGAAAAAGAGAGATTCTTGATTGAATTTAGGACAGCAGTACCCTTTTTTCTTTTAGATTATACAAGGAAAAAAATACAATACATTTGGCTTTTTGAATGGGATTTTTTAATGGAAAATTCAGCGTTGGCCCTTCTGGGCTTTTTTCCCCTATTTATCATTGTCATTTTTGAAGGTAGGATTTAATGATTTAACCCCAGGAATCAGCTTTGCACCTGACTTGTCTCAGGGATCTGTGTTATACATTCCCCATTGCCCTTTGGGACCAATTTTACTGTGAAGTAAAACCAGAGGAGACAGAACCTGATAACCATGAGCAGAAGACATTTCTCAGAGCACCACTGAGTAAAAGGCTAATACAAGAAAGAAAGAAAAAAAAAGTGTATTTACAAATGCTGAATGCTTATCTGAAAGACAGTTCATTTCACTGAACCACTCCTGAAATTAAAATCTGCAAATGCTTAAGGCTATTCATGGGAGCGTTAAAGAGAAACACCCCTTTGTCCAAACAAACCAGTGCAAGAAAGGCATTAATTTGACTCACTAAGATGACAGACTTGCACATTGTATAACTTAAACATACGTGATGGGGAATATATGGAAGGAAGAAGTGTACACAGAGAGTGTTGGGTGGATGGGAACGAAGAGGACAAAGCAAATGGAAGTTTTAGCTGTGGCAGAACTGGGGGAAAGGCAGGATGGGGCAAAGTGAAGGGCAGAACAGCACAGAACCACCACAGGATCCTGCCTGTCCACGCTGAAGGCTGAAAGCTCAGTTCCATATACTGATTTTTAGGAATTAACTCAAGTGACAACAAAAAAACCAAAACCAAAACTTCCAAGGAATCCTGTAATGCCTTTCTGTGGAAAATGAGCCAGCCAGTCCTGCCACAACATCTTCCCATCTGGGCTGAATATTCAGTGACTGGAGCCATCCCCTAAAATCTACAGGGACTAAAGATATTTTATGTTCCTTCTTATTTTCCTCTGTCACTGCCTTGCATTTTGCCAAAGCTCTAACCATGCTGTAAACTCCTGAAAGCAGCACTTGTACCTAGCAGGGTGTGTGCGGTGAAGTGCTCAATGGGAAGCCCATAGTTTGGGCTGCTATCATATGACAAATACAAAATTGCAAAATTTAATCAAAATAAATTTTGATTACTGTAGTTTAATTAGTTAAAACTAGTAATAATTAGTAAGTGTGCTAATTAGATTTTTGAGGGGTTAGATCCCAATCTTCGCTAGATGGCTGTCATCACCGTAATGCTTCTGTGCTTTGGAAGTGAATGAATTTCGTGTATTCTCACAATCTCTTGTTGTGCAAACACTATACACCATGATACACATGACAGTGTTGGATGGAACACAGATTATCCAAGGTATTCTGATCCCTGATTTCTATGGATTCCAATGTGATCTTCAGTCCCAAGACAGAAATTGCAGGGGTCTCCTGCAGAGCAGACAGAAGCACTTCCCTTACAGTGAGGCAGAAAAGGAGGAAAAGACACGGTGATGCCAGGCTTCTCACTGCACCGTTGTGAAAATAACACTTGGCCACTAAAGCCCCAAAGTGCTGTGACAGGGAGAAGAGGGTGAATTTATGCTGCTGTTACAGAGTTTTGGTTTCCTTTCACATGTTTTTTAAATCCCCATCCAGATATTGGTCAGGAAGGACTTATGTTTTCCTTCCTAGCAGAATCTAGGAAGAAGAGATGTCTCCTAAGAGGAGAGAGCAAAGATGGTGACTCTGCAGGTCTATATTTTTCTACAAATTATCTTCAGTCAGAGTCTGTTTACAGCAGTTTGTCCAGTTTAAAAATTAAGTGTCTCTCTTTTACACTAAAGACCAGTGTGCCAGAAGACAGAGTTTAAAGTGAATTGAAGGTTTTAATTGGTATTTGTAAAAATAAGAAGGTCTCTGAAGCAACTGTGGGTATTACAATTCCACCTTGAAGCCTAATCCAAGAGCAGGAGTGCCAGTGTTGCGTAACGACAAAAATAAACACGACCAGAGACCTACTGTTACTTAAATGTGGACAAGTTGGACCAGCTGTGTAACAGTCAATGCTTCTACAGTAATAAATGTTGACAGCAAAAATAAAAAATGCATTACTGAGGCATCATCAAATGAGCCCTGTCATTACATGGAAACTCCGCCCTGTATAAGCTTGTCAAAAAGTGTTACTGTAATCCTTTGAGAAGCCTCCTCCTCAGGCAATGGAGAAAAATTGTTGAGGATGGGCCCAGAACAGGTGTGCTGTGCTGTAATGCCAGGATTTAATCACAGATCTCTTCACATTAATCTCACAAAGGAACTAACTCAGATCTCTTTGGGCCCATCACGCCACACTGAGATGATTATTTAACTATCCAATTAAAGCAGGCAAGCTAACAGGGTGTTTAAAAATGGACATTCCAGGGCGTACAGCATTTTACAACTATTATTTGTTTTCCTAAGCCCAGCACCAGGCACTGACACTTAAGAGGAACTGATACTCAAGAGGAACTGATACTACAGGCTCTTTTCAGAGTCAGTGCCCGAAAAATCTCAGTTCACACCTTGGTCAACAGTGGCAAAGGCTGGTTGTCCCTGCTCTGAGACACCCTCTCTGGCTTACAGGAGAAACTCCTTTGTGATATTTACTACTTCTGTGCAAAAACCCACCTCAGCAGCAGCTGAGCTGTCAGTGCTTGTAGTGACAATCACAGAAGCAAACATGGTTAGAAAAAGAACCATCAGGTGCTTGAAATCATTAGTGCAGCTGCAGAATAATCCTGCACACACAGTGTGAGTTTGGATTTCAGTCCCCAGGGTGGGTCTGTATCCTGGCCAAATGGCCTTGCTGGTGATAGCACCACTGAACCCACCACTGAACTGTCCATTGGCCACTTCTGATCAGAAGAGCCACATGAGCACAACAGTGTTCTGCTCATCTGATATTGCTATTTGTAGCTTGTTGGTACAGCAATTTTAGGATCAAAGTTAGAAGAACAGACAGCAGGACACCTAGACCATGTATCTACAATGGCATGTCAACAGTGTGGTCCAAAAGAGGCAGGAGGTTTCCAAAATGCCATCTGGTCAACACAGCAACAGCTCAGGATTGACCCAGAACCCTGGAGAGGCAGAGAAAAGAATGGGACAGCAGATTGGTCTCCCTTTAAGAAAGCCTGTGAGAGAAAATGGGTGCAGAAGTCACACCTCACTGTACCTGAGGACAGACATGCTGGATTACTGTAAGTACACAGGTGCTTCTCAATGTGTTTCAGGTATTGCTTTGGAGAGCGTGTAAGAAAAACTTTATGGAATGTAATACACAAACCTAAAAATGAAATCCAATTGCTACTTAAGTGATTTTAGCACTTTAAATTAAAGAAATATGCATCAGATTTGCCCCATTAAAATGTTATGAGGATAAACCAGTAAATTTTACCAACACATGGATACAAAAGCACAATATTTAGCTGAACATACTATTATTACCACCAGCTAATGAGGTGGCCCGTGTCACTCAGGTGAGCTAAGTTGGTGATGCTGTTCTGAGCAGCCCACCTACACCCCAGTGGATGCTCAGTGATAGGGAGGTGCCTGGAGCTACAGCCAAGATCAGGTGAACACCTGGACCATCAGCTGGAGTAGTACCAGTCATCCTGTAGCCAAATAACCATCAGAGGGCACTGCAAAACATGCTGTGCCAAACAGGGTTTTGCAATAGCTGAGCTGGAAGCTTTCATGTGCATGAGAAGTTCAGCTGCATAAACTCACTCATGACTGACTTCATGCTGTCATTAACAAATGTTTCCAGTTCTAGCTCTCCCTCACACACACTTCTGTTTACAGCAATGCTACAGAGATGACTTCTCTTTCTAAAGCACAAAAGAATTTTCTGCTTATCTTCCTGTGGTTTTACAATGACTGATTGTTGCTATTAAGAAAACAGTAACAGAAACCGGACTCTGTATCCTGTTTGCTATTGTAATATTTGGGAAGAAATTGCACCAACTGCAGTAAGATCTTAAAAAAGAAAAGGTGTTGATGTTTGAACACTTGAAGTTGTCAAGTACAAGGCTTACAAGAAAGCTACATGTTATGTAGCAAACCACAAAAAGGCAGTATTTTGTTTTCAGGCTAAGGCCCTCTATTGAGTACAGACTGCTCGTCAAATACTCCCTTCTCTGGAATAGTAATTTCATAAAGTGAGGTTATTTTTTGCTTTGAAACTTCCTGCTTCAAAGGCAAAAGTGTCTGAGATCACCTTTTCAGTGTGCTTGTAACGAGTGGAGCCAAGGTGTAAGTAAATATCCTACTTGTGTATAGAACCCATAGTGTCTGGAAAGCTGCCCCCATAGTTTATAAAATTTTCCATTAGTTTTCTGAATGTCAAAGTGTGTTAGAAAAAGCTCCCATTGGGGAAGAAATGTCACTGGTGCTCTCAGTGACAGAAAAACAAAAGGAGAAGACTACAAAAGACTTTGACAAAGGTAGATTTTGGAGAAATGTATAAAAACTCATCTTCCATTCTCCCTACACAGGTAGAGCACTTGGGGCAAGAAGCCAGGAGCAACAATCCCATGTGGGGACTGGACTGTCCCAGGACAGGAGCCTGTGGTCCAAAGGCTACCCAGGCTTCTCTTGATTCAAGCTTTGCTTCCCTTACACCCAGATTCAAACACACTTGGGTTTAGCCTCTTAGGGCAAGTCTGTCACCATCTCTCCTGAACCCACCTTCTCTCCTCAATACTGGTGTCCTCTGCTCTGGCCAATTGGTCTGGTGTCCTGTTTCTCACTCTGTTCCAATCCCATCACTCCTCGTTTCTTCTTGCTTGCTCTTATCTCTCTGCCTTTATATGCTTTTGTTTCCCTCAGTTTTCTTCTTTTTTATCAGCTTTTACAGTTTTTAATTCTGAACCTCTCTTGGAACTCATCTGTGATCTAAATTTTAGCTCCTTATTAAAGCATTAAATAAACTCCCATACCCAGCATACTCCTACTAAAATCCAATAGAAAATTGAATTATACTGTGTCTTTGATTTTTGTTGTAATCCTCATATTTAAATTTGTGTTCAGTATTAACAAAATTAAAGTCAAAATCTTTATGAATGAATTACAGGTAGCATAAATAAAGAAGAAAAAGTGAATGACAGATATTGTGAAGATACTGTGCCTTCACATTATAGTCAGTAAATCTTGTACTAATGAGATACCAGATTTAAATGTGAAGAATGTGTTTAGTGAATTATTGTCAATCAATGTCTATACAACAGGATAAGAATAATCTTGAATGGCAACACACCTATTATTATAAATTCTTAAGTACTTCATTACTTCAAAATGTCACTCTCAATTTATAGAGTAACAGATAAAGACCTTTCAGCTGTATAACTCACTGTGTCTGCTTCTGTGTAATTGAAACACTGATTTTGAGAAGTTTTGTCACCATTTATGCATTCTGCATCATTCTGAATGGTGGTGCAGTACTGGTGTACTGCTTAAAGTTGGTTTCAGCCCCCCTTTAAACATACACATTTGAGATATATTAATCTATTTTTGATTTCACCCGATATGACTTGAAGCTTGTCATTGAGAAAAAATTTTATTGTTGATTCCTTGTATATTAAGCTCTGTAACAGCACTATAAACAGTCACTGGAGATTAATGTTCAGAAAAAGGAAAGAAACTGAAAATGACGACCAAAAAGGAGGAGCTGTTTTGAGAGATCCAAATAAACACACAAAGGAGGCTTAACCTTTTTCATTTCTGACAGTGGAAGAGACACTAAAACACATCATACCCAACTCCACTGGCTAAAGAAGCATCTGGTTAATTTGCATCCCCAGTGATAGTGGAGGCCAGGAGGTATCTGCAGCAACTTTCACTGCTCACCTCATCCTTTATGTCTTCCTGCTGCTGGGCACTGAAGATCTCCATCGCAGCCATCAGCCTCATCATTAGCTCATCCACTGTTGTGTTACCTAGCAACAAAGGAAGATAGCTGAACTTCATTTCATTAAAGTTATTAAACAAAAAAGAAGTCATTTTAGAATTAATCCATAAGAAATAGCCAGACTTAAAAAAAAAAAAAAAGACAAGAGTAGAAAATGCAAATATCTCAGTAGAATGCTTTCAGTTTGCCTTTTTACTGAAAATTCAAAATTGTCTTTACAAACAAATGTTGATCATAGGTTAAAATTTCAGGTGGTGCAAATCTGAACAACTGCTTTTGTGCTTGCATAAATTAACTCTATTTTGTCTTTTACTCACTGATGTTAAAGGAAAGTAGTAGATCTCAGATTCCCTTACATGAAATTGATTTTACAGTTTTAGAATTCCCAAGGAGCCTGAAGCAACTGCTTTGTCAGGTAACAAAAGGTAGGATGTTGGCAGCAGCATCCAAATGGATTGGTTTAAAAAAATGAAAAAAAAACAGAATACAATGATTGAATGGATGTGCACACATTTTATTTCTACTAGTAATAAAATTTCAAATACTATAATATATTCTCTTCAGTGTAGTTACTTCTCATAAAACTTGCAAAGCTCATAAAGTGGAAAAGTATGCCATCCATGTATGTATCATGAAATAGAACACATACATAGGAAAATAGATACCTTCCCATGTTTATCTTCCAGTGTGTCCCTAGTCTTCAATAAGACTGAAACAGTGCTCTAATTTCCTACTAACATGCATTCTTTGGTTTCTCTTTCTAAACTGAAGACTAGACTACCCATTAAAGCCACTTGTCATAGTAGTTAAAAGGCCTTAAACCATGAGAATTGGTCAAAAACTATAAAGTCTTAACATCTGCCAGCCTAAACAGCTGTGAGACCCCAGCAGGACAAGAACCACTAAAGAAAACAAAACTGTCCCCATAGTTTCCAGCCTCAGGAATAAAATAAAAATCAAAAGCAAACTTAGACAGTCTGCATTTCAATAATAGCCACTGGGTCTTAAGTTTCTACACTGTTGTATCTCTTCTGTCAACATGCCTTCTCGCCCAGCCCTGAAAGGCCCTCATTGTTCCCATTTCTAACATTTGCTACCTTAGCAGAAAATGTTATCCCACATGCTACAACATGCAGGACTTCAGAGACCACCATTCATTTGGGGGGGTATTGTTAAAAGATATCAGGGTCCCAGTTCCTGGGAAAATAACAAGCACAGCTTGTTTGATTTTTGTTAAAGGATGAATTTAAGAAAGGCTACAATAGGTGATCCCTTTAGTTTAGTACAAAAGATTGCAGAAAACCTGACAAATCATTAAAACTTAATGAATGCAATTAAATAATCTGGATTATTTTGTAATACAAAGCTGCATTGTATTATGACTTTGAGTCACCAAGCTGCCAAGAGTTAAGTAATTTAAGTCAGTAACAACACTGACTTCAGTGGGATGACAAAGGTGCTGAACTGTACTGCAGAATCAGAAAACCAAGCTATTTGTAAGACTGCTTGTATGAAATAAGTTTTATAAGTGACAGGCATTCATATCACAAATTATTGTCATGCTGCACCTTCCACTGAGGAGACAAAATCTCTGCAAAAATTAACCACTTTGTCCACAGGTAGGAACACTGCAGATTCCTCAAGAAAATTATTAATCTCACATGCAGAAAGAAACACTAATGCTTGTCTGCAAAAGGCAGCATTTCCTGTGGCTGAATTTCCTCAGCAAAACAAGATCACAATAAAGATTGCTAAATATGAGCAATAAGAAAATGAGGACACAGTGTCATGAAGGCAAACTTGTGGAGAAAGCAGAAGAAATGAGAGGCAGCCATTCTTTGATGTGGTCTAATTTGAAGAGTTACTGAGAACAGCAGTCAAAGGGCAACACTGCACTTCTAAGTCATCCTGCTGTCAGTGAAATCAGAGGAATGGTTATGCCAGAAAAAACTGCTCATGTAAACCAGAGAGCTTCATTTATGTGAGATTATATTAGTAACTTAAATCCTGATCTCACCTGGGAGTCTTGATGCTGCAGGCAGGTCTGAAAAAGCAACTCATGTCCAAATATTAGCCCACTACATGCAACAGGAGCCCAGATATTAACAAGGAGCTACACACAAAGAACCAAATACATTCTGGCAATCCACAAAAAGTGCAGCCAAAACGTTTTGGAAATCAGCAATGTGTCTGGATATAAATTTGGAAAACTAAGTGTAGCTCCCTATTTAGGATATTAGGCTTCCACTTAAAAAAAATTAAAAACTTAAGCTATAATTCTGCTACAGTCATGGTAACTCCAATCTCTAACACCACGTTAATTAATACATTTTTGAGTAGCAGATAATTATATCCTGGCAACTGAAAGTGTGTTTTGTGCAATAAATTCATATTCTGGACACCTTAAAAGAGAAACAGTTAGTAAAGATCTCTTGTAACAGTTTCAATACTCACATAAGGAATACTTCTACTATAAAGTGAGAGCTGTACCTTGTATTACATTCAACACTTCATTAGATGATCGTTTTCCCATAATAATAAGGAAAAGTGGAAACTGGTCTGTCTTCTGAGTTCGAATTGTCTGCGCTACAACACTCCCAAAGTGTCTGGTGCACATTGTCAGAAACCTTGTGGGGAAAGGAAAGAGTTAACATTGTAGAGGAGTTTTTGAAGTTAAGTCTAAAAACAGATTATGCTAAATTCAGCAGTTTAACTGTTACCTACTGTTTAACATCTTCTGCGTTCAATTCTAGAGCTCTTTATCTCTTTTTATGACTAAATTATTACAATATTCATAAACATGATCGGTCCAGGTTGTCTAAATTAAAACAATTAACAACTGTTTGAGACAGGGATTTATTTGATGGTGAGTTCCATTTCCTTTTACCTTATTTTGAAGGCTATAATTCAAAACTACCCCCCAAAATAATCATGCTGGATCAATTGTCAAAAACTTCTAAAGAGAAACTAAGTAGAGCCACAATCTAATAAATATGATGAAGTACAAAAACAGTAAATTTCATTCAGAAGCATAATTTAATAATGAAAGATCAATTGGTTTTATCAGTCACAGAATTAAAACATGGTACTTCAGAATTGTATTTTCTTTTGTACTAGTGCCCTGCCAGTGACATACTTAGTGTGGTCTAAAAAACAATAATTCTAAGCTTTTGACCAAAAAAAAGCTCTTAGATATTAGCATACAGAAGTCTAACATTAGTATTCTTAACACGATCTTGAATAAATGAAAAAACTGATAAAGCTTTTCTCTTCCATTAAAGGACTGTTTGAAATTAGCATTTCTTTCAAGAGAAAAGGGTAGCTTATGATATGTTTTCAGATCTGATGGTAAAAAGTAAATGTCATAATAATAATGAATTATGAAAGACCAAATGCAAATATAGAATGCTTTAATAAGATCCAATTTAATAAAGTCTGTAAAAATAATGGACTTTTAATAACACGGGTCACAAAAGGCAAAACAGTGGAAATTCTGAGGACTAGCCACTGGTACAGCCTTATTAATTCTTAATTATGTTCATGAAAGGCAACTTAAATCGTGTGTTTTCTTATGCCTTATGATAATATTTTAGGTAACAACTACTCTGAAATGTATGCTCTAACTGAAGAGCAAAGTCCCGTTGTCACATGCATTAGAAGCCAAATCTATTTGAAAAGACAAACTGCATTAAAATGTCAAGCAGTCCAAGTAATTTCTTCTCAAAGACACCGAAAAGATTCAAAATTGTAAATTTTTTAATCACTATACATTGTATCTAATAAAATGGCTGAAAATTGATAAGCCTGACAAGTACAGCATTGGGTTTATTTGAGTCACATGAAGTACTAAAAAACTCTCCTCAGAGATAATTTGTCTTTGGCTGTAGTTGGATGGAAAGCATTGGGTGGGGGTGGCAAGCAAGTATTTCAAAGCCATAAATGTTACTCCTCGATTCTCTGCATTTTGCAACTCCGAACAGTCACACAGAAAGAAGACATCAAAAAAGCTGAACAAATTCTGCTATATCAGAAACAGTGAGACAGAGACATAACATCTGGTAAGGATAAAATAGTGTCTGTAAAGTCTGGACATATAAACTCTTTAGATAAATAATAGTTTTTGACGTTTTTCTTTCAAGGTGGATACAGGTAAGTGAAATCTTGGCCTCAGAGAAGTCAGTGGTAATCTTCCATGGCAAAATGACTTCTGTGAGCTCAAGGTTTCACTCCTGGAAGCAATAAAGACAGTGGACAATTGAACTGAATTCCTGAGACTTGTGTATTAAAATTGCTTCTCAGTCTTCAACATACATGGAAAACCAAAATATTTAACTGGAGGTGAAAAAGTGCTGTAGAGAATAATGCTATAAAGAACAAAACTACAGAGACTTTACAGTACCAGCAGTACCAGTCAAAGGTGTTGGCTCATTAACTTTTTTTTTTAAAATCAATTCTGTGTTTAGCCAACCCACAACTCAGTCCCAAAATAAGCTTTTATAGGTATAGGTTTTGCATGCAGAGAATTCTGAATGAACTAGGTATTTATGTATGTTAAAAAGATTTTTAAACTTTTTTGAGGGAGATGAATTTTTATATGCAGAACTTTTGGCTGACTATATAAAACCTGTCAGGTTATGACACCTTGGGGTCCTCTATAATCCAGGCTGGGAACAGGTTTCAACTCCCTGGCTTCAGAAGATGACCCGTTGTGCCAGGGCACACACACCTTCCTGGCTGAGCAGCAGCAGAACAGATGCCAGATGCCAACATCTCCCCTCATGGTGGGTTTTGTTCTTCTTGGTGCCACTTCTTAAAGCCACTGGTGCCATGTGCCCTCTCTAACAACCACCTCCCTTCCTTTGCTGCTGTCCCAGCCTGCTCAGCTCACTCAGGTACCAGTGACAAGAGCAGCTCATGCCAGTCATGCCACAGATTTGTCACTGCTGCCATCAGGCAGCTGTTGTCTTTCTTGGGGGAGGAATGAGGAACAACAACTCTTCCCAGCACTTCCAACACTGAATAGTCAATGTCCAGCCCACAGCATGGGCAGCTGGGATGAGGATGCTCGTGGGGGCTGAAGGCCCAGCTGGTGGTTACCAGTGGGTACCCCCAGAGCAGAGCCAGCACATGAGAACATCTCACTGACATCAAAATCCATCCTGCTCTTTGGAACCAAGCAAGACCCCACTTGTCTGTTGAACTAAACAGTAGGGAAGCCAACAAAAGGTGGAGGTGGTCAAACAACGCAACACTGACTAGAGAGCCAGCAGCAATCTCCAAGGCTGGCACTGCACAGCTCCTGTTCACCAGCGACCACTCAGCTCACAGAGCTGCTCTCTGCCACGCCAGTGGCTACTACTCTTAACACATCATCTTACTAGATGGGTAGGAATTGAATTTTCATTCATGATTTTTTTTTCTTTTTTCTGATTCTGTATTTGCAGACCTTTTTACTTTCAAATTCATAACCAGAACAAAAGAAAAAAAAACCCTCCCCTCTGTGCTAATATTTACTGTTAGAAGCAAGTAGGACCAAAACAACTTGGTGCAATAACCTGTACCTTACTCTGTGCATCACTAACAAGGGATTTTCTTACTTTCATCTAAACAGAAGTGTGCCAGATATCTCAGTGGCATCTCCAGAGCTGCCAAAAGAAGTGCCTGTGGAGTCCATCAAAAAGCCAGATGTCCCTCCAGGGAAAACAGTTTTCCACAACACTGGATTACTGTGATCTCCAACCAACAGTGGAAATAGAGGAAGGCTGCCAGAAAGGGAAGGCAAATTGCACCCTACTTGTCCTTTTATTTTAAATCAGTTTTTCTAAGAAGAATGTTATCATTTCCTACCAGCTAACAGGTGAGACATTATATTAAAAGACATTCCTCACACAGCTTTTTTGGTAATTGTATTTATTTTTAATTAATTCGTTTTTATTAATATAGTAATTTATATAATAATACTATTAAAAAAGCTCCTAGAAGGCAATTATGACACAATCACAGCTTTAAGAATCTACTGAAAAGTTTAAAATACTACTGAGTCTCAAACCCAAAGGAAATACTACAACTTAATCCTGGCCTGTGGTTTAACCCAGCTCCTTTAGCTCATTTATGCTATGTAGAACTCTCTAGATGATGGGGTTTATCAATAATATGTTTCTGTGAAAATGTGCAGCTTTTAATTTTTAATAGCAAAATTGGCCACTTCTGGCCAAAGTGGTGGTCATCAAAAGTGTTGATCTCAGAGGTCAACATTTTTTGATCTCTATAAAAAATCTGTGATGGTAAATACCTTAGAAAAACGTAAATATTCCTTTAATATTTCAATTTAAACAATTTAGTAAGCTAGGAGCATCTCTGCCCAGCTCCTAAAAGGGACACAAGGCAGAAGTGCTCCTTGGCTCCAAACTGTTGTGTTGTATTTTCCCACGTGAACTGAGTCAAAGCCACTCCTACTCTTGCCTAGTAGAGAAAGAATTTACAAAGAAATGAAGAGCTGTAGGGAAATTCAAGGAAGAACTTGGCAAAGAACTGATGATTCTGAGCAATGAGAGTTCTCTGCATTTCCTTTAAAAACCACAGCACAAAGCAGCACTTCTGCCTGTTGCCCTTGATCCAGCAGAAGGACTCCAAAGGAGCAGAGGAATTAAGAATCCTTTCTCTCTCCATGCAGAAAGGTGGCCATGAGTATTTGAAAACATGGACACCAACGACCTGTCACCACTGAAACCAAGTTCTGACTGCTCAGTGCCTGGCCTCCCTTGTGATACCCATTTTCCTGCAGGAATCAAACTGATGATACAACCTGATGAGACAAATTGCTCTGCATACACTCCCAAGTTAATCTCAATACATCACGAATAAAATAAAAATCCCAAGCAGTCACAGCAGTGGCAGAAAGAGTAACTAAAGCTAAAATGTCAATTCTAGCTGGTTTATGTTAATCAAGTAACCCTGCAGAAGGAAACCAACTCAGAGCAGGTTGCATCTTATACATTGTATTGTGCTCCTGGAATGGGCAGAAGGACACCTGGTGCTACATTTTGAATGGGTTTTGTATGTTAAAAAAAAAAAATTGCAAGCTCTCCTTGGTTTTTGCTTGTCTTAAGCTCTTTCCAGCTCCTTAAGGTTACTTAAAAATTGTATTAGCAAATCTGTCTAGCGCACTTGAAGTCAAATTCTCTTCCATAAAGAGAGAATTCAGGTCTCAAAAGTATGGAAAAATGTATTAAAAATAAGTATTAAAACATTCATAGTATTTTACCTCACATTTTCCCTACTTTCTGCACCAACAAAAATAACAGAGATCTGGTTATTTGTTACAGTCTTACCTATATAAATTCCTGTAGTTCCTTTTTATTTTTATACACTGGAGGGAAAAGTTTCCTCCTTAAAATGAGGCCCTTAGGCACATGGTGCCCCACTATGCGCCTTAAAAAGGACTTTTTAACAGAACAGGAAGGCTGCACTGGAGATGTTTTCTGCCTAAAGTCATCTTCAATATCCAGCAGCAGCAGCAAATCGGAAAATCTCTTCTAAAAGACCTATTCCCTTTCAGTACACAACCTGGATGACTTTGGGCCAAAAAAAGTGTGATTTATTTATGCCAGATAATTCCCAAAGACAACCTTACTTTAAGAAGCTTTAACATTTCAGAAATGGGTTTGAAAAAAATGTAACTTCTTGGTTGAGCACGAAGAAAACAATTATGAATATTAAATAGGCAAGGTTTCTGATTATTTATAATAATAATTATATAATGTGAAAAGTCAACATAAGACTCATTAAAATGTTAATGTAAAAATAACATTTTTGTATTAGCTATTTACATTTTTAAAAGAGTAAAAGCTGAAGTCCTGAATTGGCATATTAAAATAATCTTGGTCTCCACAGTCTCCATAATGCAGAGTTATTGCCTTACCCACTTTGGTAGGGTCATAACTGTTGACTCAAACAAGGAGCAACAGACACAAGGCATGTTTTAAAGATCTACAAAGCAGCCTAAATTAATATGTGGGTATCATCTTCAGGATCTACACACTAAACATCAGATTCAGATGTTAAGAAGCATGATTTTGTCCACTTTTTCTTTATGCAAGAGAAAAGCCTACATGAGTGGCTTACCTATCTCTTCCTAAACACGGAAGATCTGATTCCCATCCTGCAAGGTTCAAATAGATTGGGTAAATACTTCATAACCCTGTCTAGTCTAAAATATAGCCCTCTAGAAACCCATTAATCCATCCTTGGACACCAGACAAAATAATTGGTAAATGTATAAATAAAATCCACCTCGACCCCTTGCCAGAACACTGCACAAAGAATGGAAGATACAGATGCATTTACATATCAGTGGCAGTTTTGATCATCACCTATTCTTTACTATATGACTTCCTAAGGCATATCCAAGGCTTGCCACAGGTAGATTTAATATATAGATTTAATAATAACCTAGATAAGAACAGAGAGTGTGTTTAGTTACTTTACAGATGTCAGTAAAGTGGGAGAAGCTACAAGCACATTGGAAGTCAGCCAGAGAATTCAGATTAATCTTCACAAATCCAAGAATCATCCTGACAATAAAATACAGTTCTGTAAGGTCAATGAAAGTCTCCAGACTGGAGGAACAATTGCATAAATTCAGCAAATAAGACAGAAGCAGTAAGAGAATACAACCAGATCCTTCCTCTAAACAGTCCAACAAGTCTCTCTTGACCCCCTGTTCTTCTGCCTTCACCTCTTGCACAGGACACTACAGAGTTTTATTCTTTCACCTTTTCTGTTCAATAAGCTTAATCAACTAGGCTGTTTGACTACAGTGAGATAGAACTTTCTTTGGGATTTGGTTTTATAGTGGGGACTTAAAACATATGCTTACAAATGTATCAGTTTAATTAATTCCTGTGGGTTTAATAACTATTTTTCTCAGATGACCTTAAAACATTGCTATAGGCACATAAACTGAAGGACTGAAAACCTTGCTAATGTCAGAGAAGCTGCTTTCTATTTATAGTTGAATATTATAGGCATCCATATCTTACTAATCACGATTAAAATGCATTCTCTGCTGATTTTTAGGTTTCCAAATTTGGACATTTTTAGATTACTAACATGAAATTACCTTGAAGCACATAAATATTTAAGCAGGGATAGTTTACCTTTTCTGGTGGGTGTATAATAAACAGTTTAACCATCATCTATATACAGGCTGTTTTGTTCTCCATCTAAAGAGACAATCACCTTTTATCCTTATTCCTTTTTTCCCTTGGTTCCAGTGCTATTAGCAAACTATTCACAAGTGCAACCCTGAACAATAGTATGCAGTAATTATGACTAAATGACAAAGAGATGCGAACAATTACTGAGCCCATTTTGAAACCCTACACTAATAAAGTCATTAGATGCTGCCCTTGCCATGAGCCTTCTAAAAGCTTCTGAAGTTACAAGAACACACAGCATTGTTGGTCAGGACAATTGCTGCTGGCAGAATGCAAACCTTGAGTTAAACCATGCTGCAAATTGATCTTGACATTCTGTTAAGACCGCCACTAAAATCAAAAGCAAAGGAGAAAAGGAGAAAATGAGCGGGTGGGATGTAATCATGGAACAGAAGGGTTCCCTCCTCACCTTCTTTCCTCTTCCTCCTCAAAACAAACCATACAGAAAATGACAAACTCGCCTGGTGTTTGAGAACCTTTATTTTTAAAACATTAATTAGACTTTTGACCTGTTTTTATTGACTGGCACTGTATTGCTATTAAAGTAAATTAAATAAAATATTGCAGAATACAATAGAAAAGGTTTTCACACTGTTCTGTGAAACCTGCTAAGGATTTAGTGCCTAAAGAACACATCCAACAGTTTTGCAAGCAACATATACAGAATCTGCGGCCACTCCTGAAGAAGCAGTGGGAAATTAACTCACCTCCTCCAGCTCTCACAGACCCCACACCTGCAATATATTTGCTGAAGGATCAAATGGGATTGGGGAGCTGGAGTAATATGGTCAACTGGTCTTCATCCAGGCATGCATCATTCAGTAGGTTAGAATTAAGGGTCAGCAACTGTGAATATGGCTAATTACTTGATGACGGAAATTGCAGGTGAAGACAACCTGCTGCTGAGAAGCACTTTAGTGAATTAACTCTTTCCTAAGCTTAAGCAAAGTGAAAAACTATCGTTTGAACATTAAAACTAACAAGTACCTGTCAGCAGAGCTGAGAAAAGTTGGCAACGCCTTGAAATACGGTGCCCAAGGGCAATGATACCAAAAGCTAAAAAGCTGCTACAGACATTCGAGTCACTGTCTTATGGTTTTGGCTTTGCTTTGCTTGGCAAACACTGTGTGCTGCAAAGCTCTTAATATTATACATTATCTATGTTTGTAAATGTGTGTACAAATACAAGGTTATACGTGCATGTGTATGTAGATATATCACTATGTATCTTTCCTGGATACAAATATATTAACATCAAATGGAGTTGAATGCAACAAGAGCTAAAGTAAAAGATATACATGCAGCTTTGTGGCTTTTTTCCTCCTTTGATCATGAACAACAAATCATAAGAATATTCCAAAGAGTTGCTCACTAAACCAAAATCTAAACTATAGGAGACAAAGATTTAATGTATGCTCCTTAACAGTATTATAAAAACACCACATAATTTTCCTAAATGAAGGCTACTTATTTTATTTTCACATATTTATATAGTATATTTTGTCCCTTTATTATTATAATTTCATTATGATTAATGAAAATACTCATAATCACAGAACTCAGTCAAAGCAACTACTGCCTTCCCTGCAAAACTTATGCCAGAGGCAATTAAAAGCTATGGAAGCCAAAACATAAACCTCCTCCTAACTGTATTAACTAGACTTCTCCTTCATTTTGACAAAGTAACAGTCCTGGGTGGCTGCAGTCAGAAATTTTTAAAAATCTGACTACCCAAGGCATAATGCTTATGCTCTTGCACTACTGCTGGCAGGTACTCAGTGCTCACACAGTGTTTTACTTCCAATGCTACCTACAGAACTCTCTTCACTCTGTTGGAATGGGTGCTGAAGATTGAGAGATTCCAGATGAAATGTGCTATTGTACAGTAATGCAGGATTCAAAGCACATTCCTATATCAGTGTCTACTGAGAAACACATTAAAAATTGGGAAAAATTATAAGATTTCGGAGCTGGTTTTGTTCTAAAGTGTTTAGGATGGACCCCCAATTCATTAATGAGAAAAATGGAAACAACTGTGAGGAGTAATTTTGGAAGAGAATGACATCCATAGAAGAGAACATTCAGAAGATTTTTTTGGCTTATACAAGGAAAGTAATTATCTGTTTGAATTGTCTTATTCATGCCATTCTACAGTACTGAAACCATGACTTTTACTAGTGACATGGAGGTGTCCCTGTTGACTGCTGGGCCCGATTCCTCTGCTGTCCCATCCTGGATTTTCCAGCATTTTTACAGTGCAGTTGTAAGAGTACAAATGAGTTGCTCTTGGGCTACACCAGCATGCAAAATCCAGTTACTTCCGTTGTTGTTGTTGTTTTCTCACCATTAAAATAAAAAGCTGCATTTCTCATATGGATACAGAACAGTGGCTCCAAGACCACTGACACTGTGTCACATAAAGGGCAGTAATTAAACAGAGGGACTAAGTATTTGTTTATGGGAATGCCCACAGTGCACTGGCACATTCCAAAGGGAGAAGGAAGCATCATGCCCCTTCTGAAGAAATCACAGTCTAAGGAGCACGATGTGATACTAAACACAACTGAGAAATTATTCTAATTTGAGCCAGCATGCCTTGTTTACCCCTTACTATTTTTTGACCTCACTGTTAATATGACAGTTTCTTTGCTGTTGTTAACAGAAAGCAAAAAACCTGAAGGCTTAAAAACCCTATCGTCCAGCACAATCAGTGACTAAGTTCATTGAGAACAGCTATAAAGCCTTAAACAAGCCCTTTATTTTGTGTTTTAAGAAGTGTCATAAGGAGTTAATAGGACACAGCTGTACAGGCTCTTTCTAACAAGCAGCTTCTGTCGCTTTGGTCACCACAGGTGTCTGTGTAACCTGCAAACTCTTATTACTAGTGTATCAAAGTTGTGCTACTTAATAGATTTCTTTAGTAAAACACAACAAAGCAATTACATGGCTGTTGATCGTCAGTCATAAAAAACCCCTCAAACACAGTTTTTCAAAAGAAACTACACTGCAATTTTTTGTCATTGTAAAATAAAAGAAACTAGAGAATTAAATAGAAAAGCAGACAATAGAACAGCAGGTAGTCAACTGAACTTAGCCACTACAGATGGTTTAGAAATAGTGTTTCCTTCTACACCAACTTGTGGGATAAAAGAAAAGGAGGAGGCTCCTTACTGCCCATGAATGGCAATACCAAAAGACTTAAGCAACTTTCCAGTCTATGTATTTGGTCCCATGAAAGAACCTAGATGTTTCTTTTTCCTCTCTTACTTTTTTTCTTTTTTAGAAACTTTTAATCTGTTTTCACAACTGCTTTTTTCCATAATCTTTTACGCTTCTCTAGAATAACTGAAACTAGAAACATTGCTGCTGATCCCTCCAATGGCAAAATGCAGAAGGTCAAGAGAGGAATTCCTGAGAAACACAAGTGTCATTTAAAAAGTGCATTGGAAAAAGAGATTGTTCCATTCTCCAAGCTCACTTCAGTAAAGAAATATTAACTATCATTTACATAATTAAGAACAGAAATGTATAAATGCTTTAGTCTAATAATCTGCAAGAGAAAGAAACATAAATGTGTAATTTTCATTGTTCAATAATCCCTGGAATTGTGTCAAGAAGTGGCAACCTTGTTCCAGCCCAAATGACTGTTACACCTTTTGGTCAAAAGTTAGAATAATTCTAATTACAGTAATATATGCAAGACATTATCCTGACAAGACATTACCCAGCCATCTTCTGGCTAAATAAAGGTTATGAAATAAGGTCCAAGTTAGAAAAGCAAACAAATCTGATTTCTAAATGTAGTGAGAATAATAATAAAATCATTCTTTTCAGTAGATTATGATCAACTGATAAATAACTAAATGAGAGAAAGACCTTAATATAACACTAAGAAAATTTGTTGGTAACAAAAAAAAGATGTAGGAGGTGGAATCTACATTTTTAATTTCTTTACTCATCAGCAAAATGATGGCCTCCATAAGACATAGGATAGCTTTTATTATACTAAAGCCTTTATTTTATATTGAAACTAAACATCTGAACATTATCAACGGAATGTTCTGTAAGAAAACTGTGGTTGAAAAAAGTTCACATGAATTGCAAACATTTAATTTTTTGCATATCTGTTATTAATACTAATTTATCACATTAATGTTATTTTCTAAGTAATATTTTCATTAACAACAATAGTTATTACCCCAGTCAGCTCTCAAGCAGTTACACCAACATACACAACAATTAATGTCATGTAATATTATGGCACTGCAATGCAAAACTGTGAAGACACATTCCTGGAATCATGTTTGAAAATAAACTAAAAGAAATTTAATTCAATTCAATTATTTTTTCCTGCACAGGAATAATAAATCACTTCGTGATGAACACAAGGCCAGTCCAATTCTCAGTGAACATCAGCCACCACAGCTTCATTGATCAGCTGAGAACGAGCATGAAGTTTTAGTTCAAACAGATATCAAGCAACAAAAGATTTGATAGCCAGAGATAAGGGTCTTCCTCGAGAAGAGCTGCTCCACAGTCCAAAGAATCTTACCTTGCTCTGTTTGCCTCTTTTGTCATGTCCCATGCCCAGGTTATGAAGTTCTGACTCAGGTAGGAGACAATAGATTCAGCACAAAGCATTTGTGAGCAGAAGACGTTGGTTAGTACACTTTCATCATGGTGGAGGTAGATAGCAAGAAGCTTTCTCTGGAAAAGAGAAAGAGAGAGTGATCATCATCTTCATGAGAAGAGATGAGTGAAAACTTCCTCAGGCTACTTAGTAATTGGAAGTTGCTGCTGCAGATTTGTGTGTTAGTACCCATGATTTGGTTTATTGAGGATGTCAAGTATCTCAACACGCACACACAAAAAATAATCAGCAGACTTCAAGTCAAATGGTCCATCCCTGCAAATTTTTAAATATTCTCAATGCTTCCTAATATTTTGAGTACCAAAATGCAATATATTATATGCTTAGAATACGAAACAACATTTGAATGAAAAACCAAAACCTTATTAACAGACCTAAGAAACGAGTGAACTTTTTGAGCATGCTGCCCAATAAAGATAACGTTTGCAACAATTCCCTGAGCAAGGAACACACCTCTTGATAGGACAGCATCTATCACACAAAACAATGATAAACAACCTGAAAAAAGTGACAGTGCATGGCTAGCACCACCTCTGTAGCCAAATAAAGAGGCAAATGAGCAAGTAACAATCCAGCTGCCTGCAGACCCAAAAGCTGCAGCTCGATCTGCTGGGTGTTCTGGCAGCTCTCCCTCCAGCCAAATGATGTGAGGAGGCCACAGCACACTGGCCTCTCACCCACCCCACTGAAAGGGTGGCCAGGCTTTGGAAAAGGCTGCCCAGGGAGGTGGTGGAATCACTATCCCTGGACGAGTTCAAAAGGTGTGTGCATGTCTTAGAGGTCTTTTCCAACCTTAACAACTCTACCACTACATGTTGAGATGGTGTCTATGGTCTCTTGAAACAAAATATTCTGTGCTGTGTTCTTCTGGAACCCTATCAAGCAAAATTCACTGCCAGCAGTTTAGAGATGTGCTGTGTCCCCTGATAATCTCAGACCACATTTGGGAAAGCAAGTGTGTGTGTATGCAAATACAGAAAGCAGGTTGCAAAAATACAGGGAGACTATGAGTTAGCTAAGGACTGTGATTCTGCATCTGGTATTCAATGAATTATAAATACTATTCAGAAAATTACAGCTTTCCATTCCCCCATACCCATATAAATTACTTACTTTATTTTAAAATAGTACTTGAACATATTTGCTGAGATGACACGGTAAGTGCTATTTTCAGACTTTTATTTAAAGTAATTTCAAATCTCTTCATCAGAAGTAACACTGAACCCTAGATATTGATGTGTATTGATACAGCAAGACATGGGATGCAAATGTGAGACAAGCTGTCTTTGCAAAAAAAAAGCCCTGTATGGCTCTGACCTCATATACTGGCTTTGGATAAAATTTAACGACTGTTTATAAAAGGAACATTTGAACATTCGACTTTGGAAAAGGGATTAGTAATTTGCATTACTATTTGTCTAATTTAATTTAAATGATCTTCAGAACCACGTACATATGTGCCAGGAAGGGCCATTAATAAGCCCAACATGCAGAGATCCATATAAGTGCAGCCAACAATGTTGACTGAAACTAAACTTGAAAATCCAGGGCACTGATGCACAATATCATGCAATAAAACAGCATTTCTGTGGTGATATTTAATTTAAAAAGAAGAAAGAGGCAGGGGAAGATCAGGCACTGTCTGTTTTTGAGGATCAGCCGTTCTGCATTTCAAAGCGTCGATCCCTGCAATATCCAGGTTACTGTGCTAGAATCTCGACTATTATATAGCAGTTGTAAGAGAGGGAGGGCAAAGATGTGTTTACTCAGTGATTAGGGCCTTAGAATAAGCCTCTAGCTCCTAGAGAGACAGCTCACCACTTATTCATTTGGACCAATTCACAAAGCCTAGAAAGATTAAACATCCATGCTGAGAAGACAAGCGAATGCAGACGGTGAAAAAGAAATAAAAATTCTTTAAAAACTCTGAGATGACTTCATTATTTTTTCCACAAGGAAACTTTAGGAAAGTGTTTAGTTAGAGAAAAACCCACATTGACCTCTCTCTAAACCCTTAATCTTTCCTTTGTGGTGGCACTGCTTTGTGGTAAGCGGATGGCTTTGCTCTCCTCTTTTCACTGGGAGCGGACAGAAAAAAAGGCTCTTGAGAAACACTTTTACTTCCAAAGAAACAACCCCATGAAACTGTTAAATATGAGATTCCATACAACAGAGTGTTTCAAAATATGTACAGTTTTAGGCTTAAAGATTTAGGGACAAATTTCAGTAAACAGAACAGGCACAAACACAATGGAGGTTTACACTGAGTTACTTCCTAAGGGAATGTAAATTTTGTTGCATCAACAAATCTCACCATGCAAAGTCTAAACTCCATTGCATATAAAAGACTGTACTTGTAACTGATAATTTATCCAAAATGTTAAGGGTGGGCACAAGCATACTGCTATGACAAATGCAAACAGGGAGCAGGAGGAATTGAAGTGCTAAAACATGATTTTGAAAAATATTAGTGAAAGTCAGGGCTATTTTTTCCTTGGAAAAATGCATGATTGCAAAAGACTCACAGCTTGGAGTTTAGTTGTTGTTGCTATTGTTGTGTGGGTTTATTTTCATGTTTGTTTATTTTACTAACCCATAGCAGCACACATTTATAAACCAGTTTTGGTTGTGTTTATTTGAAGCCTCTGAAAAACCAGAGTAATTCTAGGATTCTATTATGACTAATACCAGGTATTTTTCAGTCAATACTATTAAAATAGGCTTACAAAACTGTTGAACAGTCTTGAGTTCCATAAAAGAAGCCTATGGATGGAGTACTAGACTGTTCTGTGATGGATTGCTCAAAAATATGACTCAGAGGTTATATACTTGGCAAGAAATTTTAACCAAGAAAATAAAAATACTACAGAGAAAAACTTTTACTAGTCCCTACAAAGGTATGGAATACCAAAAGGGTTTTAAGCACTGAATACCTGCTGGATTTCCCAATGCCTTAGGACTTCAGAAACTGAAGCCACCAGGGGATGTATTTTTCAGAGCATGTGCATGCTGAAGAACAGGCAGTCATACACTGGAATATTCAGAATTTGGATTTATAAATATGCTCAGGAGTGTCTCATCAATGTCAGTAAGACTCAACGTCTTAAAAGCTTGAACTCTAACCTTCAAGTTCCACTTTACTTCAGAGGAAAAAGGGCCATGAGAAAGAGGTGGTAACTGTTTTCAGCATTTTTTACATATAAATACCTTAAAAAAATCCAGACCTTGAGCATTTTTTTCTGCAACCTCTGTTGCATTCAGGCTGCATGAGACAGTCAGCTGTGCTGTGCTCCCTTGCTCACAGCCACCTCTGTGTGTTTGCAGTGAGGCACTGCAGACCTGTCCTGCCTGATTGGGATCTGTGGATGGAATATTCCTGGCACCTTGGAAGGAAACATGAGCTGTAAATGGACTCTGCACTGCACCTGAGCAAGAGATCTGACACTCACATCCACTCCTATGCACAACACAAACATGTTAAAGATCTGTCCTGTGCACCAAAATGGCTCAGGACTCCACTTGGCCATTTTTGCGTTTTGGAGCTTCAGAGGAGTTCATGCACTTTGTACAGAATTAGAAGAAATGAAGCAAAAGTTGTCACTGAGGCAGTAAGAAACAGATTTTGAGGTGACTAAACCAACATCACTGGATAATGGGATTTCCAAACTTCTCAGCCAGTTCCTAATACTGTGAATAACTGAGATACCTCAGAAGAATATGAACTTGAATGGGAATAGCAATACAGTCATAAGGGTCAGAAAAACCACAGACCCAAAGGGTTATTTTTGAATCTCACAAGCTCAAGCAGCGACTGAGACAGAAAAGTTCATGATGTAGCAGCTGCTGTCCTTTCAAACAGGTTGGCTAACAAACCAAGATCTTTATTTTTCCCTCTAGGTTTAATGCAGTGACAGCTAATTCAAATAAACAAAGGGGACACATTTGTGCTCCTCAAGCCTTTGAAGTGCACAGTCTGATCCACCTGTCCAAAGTGATCTTGACGCTCACAGGATCAGCATTCTCAGACACAGCCACAATCCCTTTTTGCCTGAGCAGAATGCCAACCTTCCCAACCTTCTCTAAAACTGAGGTGTTACACCCCTGAATTACTCCACTTGGAAAAAGGATCAAAGCAGGAATAGGACAGATGAAGATTCATAGGAAGCCTTGTCTGTGTATTACACATAACAGAACAAAACCTGCTGAAGAGAAGCATTATTAAATTCCCCTGCACTAGTCAAAGGAAAGGAGACAGACGCCAAAGACAGAGAGACAAGGGGCACTAACCAGCCTCTAGCCTTGCAGAAGAGATCTGAAATAAACTGTACCCTACAGGTTTCTGAAGTGGAAGTGAGATGATCCCTGTAACTTTCTGATCCCATAGCTTGTATTATACATGGCATAAGACATACCTAAGCTAATGCCTAATTTAATCTTTCTGCAATTTTACCTTTCAGTAAAACATCTAGTCTCAAAAATCCATCAGTGATGAAGAATCCATGTGAACCATGGTAAGGTGTTCAAACAGCTACTCTGCCACACTGCCAGGTAAAGGTGTGCTAAAGCCTGATTAAGTCTACTTTCATCTTCCATTTATTTGATCCTATTATACTGTTGTATCTCCATTTCAATCAATTGCACCTGTAGTGATATATTACATAATGCAAGTAGTATCCAGTAATTAACACCAAACTCAAGCAAGATCTATAATAACAAGCTTTGAAAGGGGAGAAAATGTAGAGTGAGGCAGACAATTTCAAAAAACATCCATTATTTAATATCAAATAGAGAGGATACTGAAGAGAGGCCCATACCCAGGAGTAACCTTTCAGATATGAAAGATGAAGCTATTCTTCAGATAAGAAGAATGAGGGGTGTGTAGGCACACAGTGAAACTACATGAGTTGTAGCAAAATTTTCTAAACAAGAATTATCCACAAATTCAGAAATAATTTACAAATTGAAGGACAGAACTGCTAACACACATCAGGCAAGACTGGAAAGAAAAAGCAGGTGACTAACACAGGACTTAACCGGAGTACTTATACTGACATTTATCATAATGTAGCTGCTTCACTCTTCCTCAAAACCTAGAATTATACTTCTCTACCTATCCTCCAGCTTCAACCAGACCATGTAGATTAGTGTTCAGGTTATTTATGTTTAATCAGAGTCTGTAAAGTGGTAATTCCTTCATCTGTAATAAGTTCAGTATAAATTTAATTAGCTGAAATAATATTAAAAGGGACACTTTTCTGAGTTACACAGATAAAAGCAATACTACAGAAAGCCCTGTATGAAGGAATATTCTGCTACCACCAAGAAAAAAAAGGGGGGAAAAAAAGCTTTTATTTGAACACACCAAATCATGGAAGGAGAATACTTTTCTCGAGGTATTCAAGAAATAAAGAACCCATATGTGAGAGGGATGGTGCTGCCACTAAATTGAACCTAAAAGACAGAACTCGAGGAGGAGGAAAACACGGTTCATTTTCAGAATGCAGGAATATATATTGAGGTGACAATACCAATCTGTGCTAAGAGAGATGTTTCACATATTTATTAAAAGTCAGTGGACAGAAAGGTTGAGAGAGGAGCAGGAGGTGAACTGACAGAGGTATATAAAGATAAGAGCTCCTGAAAAGGCAAAGCCAATGTCTTTATTCTTTCTCATAATAAAAAAGTAGCAACCACCTATATAAATGAAAAGACAGACAGGCTCCAATAAAATAAAATAAAATACTTCAGAATTATTCACATATAGAGCTCAGTGAGCTTCAAAATAGCTATTAAGATGCAGTATTAATAACAATACCACCCTAAGTTACGATAAAGCCCCGATGTCTCAGAACATAAGACACCCACAAACTGCTTTCAGGAACAAAGAAACCTCCCCCAAACATCCTGTTAAAAACTATCCATTATAAGATTTCTTCCATGGCACCAGGTGTAGCAATTCCTATGAGTAGCTACTTGATCAAGAGTTCTTCAGAAACAATGCAACAGAGAAACTCTTCTTTGCAACTGGCACAATAGGTAGAAGAAGACTTTCACAGAAAACATCTTAATGTTAATTTAATAAACCTCTGTCTCTCTTTTCTCTTCCTGACCCAATTAAAAGAAATAATGAAAATATTTTCTTGTCATACATACAATAAGCCTTGGAAATGAACACACAACATCCTTAATTATCAGGGTGCTGGAGGCAGCTGGGAATTTCATTGCTGGGAATTTCAAGGACACCGGTTGTTAAAGGCAAGGCTCTATATCTTGGGTATTGTATTTTTGTGCTAGAGAGATACACAGGTTTTTCAGCAGCTACATTTAACCTCATTCCCTCTCTCCTATCAAAAACTGGCATTGTTGTGGCAGCAGTTGCCCTTCTAAAGGTTGAAAGAACCCATGATGTATGTAAATCTTCACTGTCTAACAACTCAAACACAGGTAGCAAACAAACACCTCAACTTTTTTTACAAGGTATTTATTTTTCAAGAAACATTGTGTTAAATAACTGAATGAATTACCATCTTTTCCAAAACATGAAAAGACCGTGAGATTTAACCGAACAACATCTATTTTCTTAAAAAGAAAATTGACTCAGATGCTTCATTCAAAACACATGTTCTGACAAGTTAATTTTCTTAACTCAAGTTAAAATATTTCTGGAAAAAAGCTTCAAGTTTATATATAAGGGTTTGCCTTTTTTTTTTTTTTTTAATGTAAAAAGTATCCATAATACAGATTTAAAACACAGCTGATGGCTGTCTCACTAGACATGAACTGCAGAGTGCACCTTCTGCTCTGGACAGCATTGAGAATTTGTCAAGAAAAGGCCAAGATCTCTGAGCACTCAAGCTGCCAAGTGCTCTCAAATTAAATCAGTTTGAAGCGGTTTTCATTAAGATGGATTGAGTGTGGCATCGTGAGAAACACTCTATCAAATGTAGTGTTTTACTTAGTGATTAAGTATATACCAGTTGATGAAGCTGCCCAAATCCTTCGTAATCCCACCACTCCAATAAACATTTAATGAGTATATAAGTTCAAAAAGCCTAGTAGAGGATTTAAACCTTCAATCTTGTTTTTATTTACTCTTGGAACTCAATTTCTCACTTCAAGTGAAGAATGCTAGTGCCTGAAGCTCATCTGTTGCCCTGGTAAAATTAAGTGCCCTCCATAGTACAAATCAAAAGACAAGACATACAGGTTGCAACTTCTCCTAAGCTTTTTTTTAAAATACTGATATACATATTTAAATATTTTATGAAATACAAATTTAAAAATATAAAACAATGTGTCCTTTTCCTCAATTATTAATTCCAGGAAGCAGCACTGAAAAAAATTACTTTGTAATAGGAAAAAGCAGTGAAAATAAATGATATTTACACATTCCCACACCTCTGTTTAAAGTCAGAATGTTACAATAAAAATAATGCTATTCCACAGGATAGGTGGGAGGGAGAGCTTTTAAAAATAAGGCAATATTCAGAAAAAACCCTAATTCAAACAACACAAAAGATAATACTTTCCTAAATAGGTACATATACAACTCTGTTGTATATGTGATGAGGATCTGGTCTGAATACATTGCAAAACATTAGAAATGTAAGGTAACATGAACTTCAGAAGTGCTATTGAAGTAGTATAAGAAGTACTTTGACTAATAAAAATCTAAGTAACTGCACTGCATTTGTATCAGATTTATAGGTATAAAACTCTTTATGAAAGTTCTTGATGGGCTTTTGTCCATTATTACACTGATACACTGTCAACCATCTGTGATGAAATAACACAAAGTGAACTCCCCCACTCACACCCTTTTCTTGTTGAATTCATGTGATTTTTTTTCGAAACAAGCACTAAGGTCCACTTTAATGAGTTATTATAAATTAATACTTTGCCACAGAATTACTATATATATATTTTTTTTATGCTCTGAAATCTGTGCAAAGACATGAAAATATTCACTAAACTTAGTATTAAGTATGTGTTAACTTCAGCTATACAGTGTGGATTTATAACACACTTATCAGAAGAGCCTCTAATATAATACAGATGCTCCTTCCAAAATGAATAACTACATTCTTAATTTTAAAATTAAACATCTATCAAGAAAACAAAAAGTAAATTTAAACAGCACAATTTTCCTGTTTGTGTTTCAGCTTTATCTGTGCTTAATTATGCAGGGTTTTGGGTTTCTCCTTAGTGAATCAAGTCACCAAAACTTAAATAAACTGTCCCCATTCTAATTTTATTAAAATACTGATTTTAAAACTGTGCATGGAATAACAGAAACTTGAGATGCCTGGTTGGATGTACAGAGAAACTAAACAACCAAACCTTAGTACTGGAACTCAGTTGGCAGATAAAGGCTGTACAAAGGGAAAAAAAAGCACACTGTATTTCAGAGACCTTTCAATCCAAATTTACAATTTCATTAGCCATTCTTCAAAGGAGTTACCAACATGCAACAGTGAACTTGTCAAGCAGAAGACTCACAGGCAGCGTTATCTGGTGCTAGGACACCACTGCTTCAGGAAGAAAAGGGAGGGAGGAAAGGAGAAAGAGGAGCTTTGACAACTGGAGAACTCCAATAAAAATAGAGCCTGAGTGATTAGAAAGCATGAGTTATTCACTGTAATTTCAACAACCACCAAGGTAGGTATTTTAGTCAGCCAACTGAAGGAGTGCAACTCTCCAAATAATAAAACCAAGATAGCTGCAAAATGTAGTTTAGCTTTTTTAAAATAATGATGAAACATTTAAGGTGATTTCCATTTCCCTACTATATTAAATAAAGTAGTTTTAATACACACTTACATCTCTAGCTTTTCCATAGAAGGCTTCTTGAAAAGCAGCCTCTAATGATCCAATAAAATAAACAGGATGGCAGTCACCGTATCTGTTTGAGAGAAAATTTCCAATTAATAAAAAATTACCAAATCAAGTAATTTCAATATTCTACTTTTTCATATATTCTGTAAATATAACACAAGGGCTAAACTTTTAGAAAGATGAAGCATTACACTTCTAAAGGACAGAAAGGAAATATTTAAAAGCCATTTGTCTTCCAACATTCAAACATTCAAAGTAACGAACTATTTTCCTTACAAATTTTATCATAAAAACTTTCTGTTTACACATGAAGACATCTTAAGTTCCATATAATTTTCTATAAAATTTTTCAATCATATCTTACTTCCTCTCTTTATTATATTTTTAAAAGTTAATTGAAAGCTATTCTTGCATTACACATTAATGCCTCTCATATACATAAAGGACCATTTCATCACAGGAATGAAAACAGAAGGCACATAAAATTTGCATTCCTTGGCAGTTTCTACCTGTTTGATGAAACAAGCAACTGTTTACCAGTGTATGATTTGGCAGCATGCAGTTTAAAAAAACCCCAGAATTTCTATGTTTTTTAAATGTAGAACACTTAACTATTGTGGAAACTCTTATTGCAACTCTGTGTATATTTTTCAATATTAAACAGTTTCAGCTCTTCTGTTCCTCTGTATCATAATAAAATTATCATATATAACCAGTCTTTATCATCCTTCTGGACCTTTACATAATTAAGTAATGATACTCATTAGTGGTAAAATAAATAAGACAAGAATTGGTCACTCCAGCTTGGACTGAGAAATAATTTTACTTCAGAAGCAGTTCTAGCAAAATTAAAGTAAGTTAGATTAGGATGTCTAAATTGGCTATAATCCCACAAGAAAATATGTTCACTTGGTTTATTTTTATTATTTACTAAATTTAACTTAGTTAATTGCACAATTAATAAGCTAAGCTTACCTTGAAGAAAACTCTGCTGTAAATTGTAATAAGGCATCTCCTTCATTCTCAGCATTTTCTGGCACTTAAAAAAAAGAAAAATATATATATTAAATACAGGTTATAATATGGAAACACATTTGGTTCATAGGTATTTCATGTTGACAGCTTAATATGAAAGACTATTGACTATGAACCCCTGGAAAAACATGAAATTTCCAGAGGGTCTGATGAATAAATTCAGGTTTTCCAAACAGTAAAATCCCCAGTTCCAGTGTAATGTGATATATCACTTGTTCAGAGTTAACACTCTGGACTTACTTTAAAACATTGAAATGAAAGGAGTGGCTTGAAAGGCTCAACCTGTCCTATACATAATATTAAACAGTTATCCATATTATTACATATATTTGCTGTCAAAAAACTTCTAAGGTGATAACATTAATGCAAGTCTAAAGTCAATAAAGAGTATGCAAGAATTGCATGTAGGAGGTAACTGCTTCTGCTCAATGCTTTTCATAATTCAAGGGCAAATAATTACTGAGAAACTTGATTAACATAAATGACTAAAACATTAATCAAAGCTATAATCTGTAGAACTTTCAAAACAGGGAAGTGGAAATGCAGTCATCTTCAGACACATTTGGACAGAGATCACAATTTCTCTGAGTTTAGTCATTATTCTTCAATTGTAAGCTAAAAATGTAAGGTTAAAACCCTTCCACCACGGGGAGACGCTTTCACAGTCGCCAATTCTGTCAGCAGCATTTTCATTTGATACATCCATCAGACACAACACTCAAACAGTTACCACTCCTATCAAAAGATACTTTCCAGTTTCTAATTCTGCAGACTCATCATAATTCTCTGCCTTCACCTCTGCTGTACAATCTCCAGTTAATTGTAAATCTCCAGTTAATTCTTAAACTGTGAACTCTTACTCATTGGCGATTTCCTCAAGGCAGATGATGCTACTCCAAACATTTCTCCATCATCAACTCCAAACTCAGTAGCATCTTCAAAGTCATCTCCATCACTATCACTAACCATATGAACGTCAGTGCATTGCTATATAAAATAAAAACCAAAATCCACCATTATAGACATCATCTTCAGTGAAATACAAAATACATACAGAGTGACAAATACTTACAAATTTCTATAAAAACACAATATACTGAATTTTATTTTACTATTTTATACAACATTATCAAAGTTATTTTTTAACAGAAATCTGGTTGACAGCAATATTGTGTGACAAAATGCATTATTAAAGAATGAAAGAACTCTGTCTGTATACACATAGTTGGGCAAATTTTATCCAAACTTAATGCTGTTTTCCATCTAATGGTACGAGAGCTGACATAACCACATAAAGGGTGAGAAAAGCCACACAATGGCATACCAATATAAAGGAGAAAAATCAAGACTTTTGTGCAAGGAGCCAAGGTCTCATCTCCCACCCTCAGATCCTTTGCTGTGATTTGCTTGCTTTGTTTTTCCTTTTTTTTCAATGACTCCCTCACCCAGTTTCTTACTTTGTCATGATCAAGTGTTGCAGGAACTGCAAACTGATTGCTTTAAGATGCAATTCTATCAACGCACTTGACAACAGAAGTGATGGTGACCACTGCAAAACGAGGTTTCCCTGCTTCTTGCTGGAATACACTGGTAAAATAATGATGTTCTTACCTCCTCTGACTGTTCCCTTGTTTGTACGGGTGAAGATCTTCTTCCAACCGTGAGTCGATGGCAGGGAAAAGTCAGTCCCGAAACTGCTAGAGTCATCTACAAACAAAGCAAGGGCCCTTCATTAAAGCCAGAGTCTCCACTAAAAGTTGGGGGTATTTTTAAGGTTGATTTGAGATTCAGACTAAAGATTGCATTATTTAAACAAACAGAAAGAAGCCTGAAAAACTAAAATGATTCCTTGCATTAAAATATCCAAGGAAACATCACCTGAGTTTTACTGGTGTGTATGCACAGAGTATCAAAACAAACCACATGGAACTGCAAACTCAAAAGTGCCTTGAATTGCTATTTTCTCCTGAATCAGTACTGAAGTTGGAAACATTACTTGTATGTAGTAACTTCTACAGTGCTATGTTTTGATGGTGTAAATGTAAATTTTTTATTGCTAATCAAGAAGCAAATGTTAAAGTGAAGATGATAAGTACTGATACAACTAATTAAGAACAGTTAAGTCATCTTGAGAAAAACACAATTTTAAAGACGAGTTTACCAGAAGACGTAGCAATAGACACAATCACATTGGCAAATTAAAGATCACATTTCCTCTTCTTTTTGGTAATTTTAAATGTCAAGGGTGCACTCCACATTTCTCATATGAGCAAAGACACAGGCAAACCAAACAGTGCTGGTGACACTGCAGTCAGCACAGACAGGATGGATGTTCAGTAACCAGTGCCAACAGAAACAGCACTTTTGCCTATTGCTGTATGCTTAAATCTCAGTTTTAAGAACTATCAAGGCAGCAAAAGAAAAAAAAAAAAGATGTCATTTGAAAGACAAAATTATTATGATGCCAGCAAACTCAGCAATATTATTTGAAGATCTGATCCTACACTGCATTTAAAATGCACTAATTACAATTCCCAAAAATGAAAGTTGTCCACTCTGAAAGTGACCAGAACCACCTGTGCCATCCCTGCATTTCAAGCACCCTTCACACATTTCATTGTACAGCACAGGCCTCCTGCCTCCTCTGGACAGCACATCAGTCCAGGACAAGTGAGGCTGATGACCACAAGCAGGACTTTCAGAAGCACCCAAACCCTATCTTGACAACACATGGACTGATTTTACAATGTGAGTAGCTTTTAAATAAAGACAGTTGACTATTTTTGGCAATGACAAAATATTTGATGCTGTACCGTTCTCAGTGATGTGGAGAAGGGTAGTCCTGGCTTTATGTTTAAAATACTGTTTTCAATGATTCCTTCAGAAGAAACACAAGGAGGACAGAAAAAGACCTAAATCCTATAAAAATTTTTAGTATTTTTGCAGGGCACAGAAAAAAAGATTTACATTATATATTTCAGAAATATAGCATTCTCCTAACTGGGCTGTAAAAACTTTAAGGTAAAATACATTTCAGTCATCCTCAACAAAAACCCAAGAATAAATCATAAGCCTTAAACTTCATTTACTGCCATGAGCACTGAAAATACCCCATTTATTTTTTATACATAATTCAGAACGACTTTATCACTTGTCTGCTAGAACTCACAAAGATTTAATTTGCTGCAGGTTGAAGCAGGCTGATTAAGCAGGCTGGTTACCAAATGAATGTTAACCTGTCTGAACTAGCCTACTGTCACATTCTCATAGCAAGGTTAAACAGAAGTTTAGCTGTGTAAAAAGCCCAGCAATCTTCTCAAAGGAAGCGAGTTATAATACTCTGGAGCAAATGAAATATGAAAGACGACACACAGGTCAAGACCAATTACCTATGAAACTCCTGTGACAAGAGCATAAGAATTGCATTCTCTGTAATAACTCCCCACTTCGATTATTATTTTTATAAGCTTTTAACAACAAACAAAACCCAACTGTTATAAAACCTGAAACTTTGCCCTGTAGTTACCACACTATAAAATGCTGGTAAAACACACACACAGATGAACCACACACAGACTGCAGTTCCCTCTCTCACAGCATCAAATACCCTGACAGATGCCTGGAAAGGCTCCCGGTATCTTTTACGTGCACATTAAAGAGAGAGTGGTAAGATCAAGCAGGCAGTTATTGTGCTGCTTCATCACTTGGCCCAATTGCAGGGTGTTGCAATTCCAATTTGCAACCCTATATTATAGTGTCAAAGCATCTCTCAAACACGAGCTAACAGCAGAAGGGGTTCCACATCAGAGCCTGTTTCATCCTACTCTCCAGACAGCTGCTGGAATGTTGGGGTTTTGTGCACATGGGTGTGAGAAATCACCCTCCCTTTTGTGTTTTTTTCTTTTTTTTTTCCTTTTCGAGAAGATTTTTGCAAAGGAAAGGCTAGGAGAAATAGCAGCCCTGCCTTCACTCCAAAACAAACTAGTGGCATCATTCTTCTAGAATAAAGTTATCTTCATTCAAAGATAGAGAGTCCTCTTGCAAGAAAGACTCTTGCACCAGAAAGCTTAAGTTTTATTTTGGGAAACACAAAAACCACCAAGAGTAAGCAAAAGGGAGCACCCACTGAATGGCTCAGTGGCAAGAACTGAAGATCTCACTCTGCTCTTGGAGGGGTTTTTTTTCTTTCTGAACACTGTACCTGCCAACACCCAGAGATGCAGTACATTATCACTGCAATACATTATCACTGTGTTTCAGCCACCTTCCCAAAGGAATGGAAAAATCTTTATACCAACTCCATACCTGAAATAGCAGGTTTGTAGCCTGGGTACCTGATTACCCATATTCTCTGGCTTATGAGCCCATCTGGTTGTGCAAAAACTCAAAAGTCAGTAACTTTTCAGAATTTTTTTTCATGAAAAATCACCACTATGTGGGTACTGGAGCTTGAATGGGATGGTTTCCACATGCACAAGAAAAGACACTGAAAGATACATATGCAGGACTTGTGCACAAATGACAAGCTAGATATAGGTTATGAAATAAATAATGCACTAAAGCAAAAGTAAATAAGGTTAGTCCATTTTTCTAGGCAGGGAACCTCTACAGATGTGCAAATCAAACTGTCTCAGAGCTGAAAGGTACACGAGGTGGAAAGTGAAACAGAATCAGAAATAAGGAAAATTTCTTGCAAAAAGTAACTCCAGAGCCAGATCTCCTGTCCAACACTGTGTAAACACTGCTTGTGCTTGTTGAAATTTTAAGTAGTCTCCTATTTGGTTTCCTATAGCTTTTAGGGAGAAGGACAATAAAATTGAAGATTTCAAACATTTCAAGGACAGTGGCAACAGGAGACAGCAGAGATATTGAATGGATTGCTGCTGGTATTCAAAAAAGTAAGGGTGCAACCTGGACTAAAAGTGCACAGAGGTTACCTGAAAGAGATTTTAAATACTAAGAGAAAGACCACCACAAAAATCTAACAATCTAGAGAGGAAAAGAATTAGTCTGGTGCTCACTTGTGCTTTCCAACACTGACACTAATACTATTTGTAAATGCTCAGTGTGAGTGATTTGTGTTTCAATTGCCAGCATTAGCAATCAAGGGATAAAGTTAAGCAACATT
The DNA here is from genome assembly GCA_013398175.1 of Climacteris rufus. Taxonomy (NCBI): domain Eukaryota; kingdom Metazoa; phylum Chordata; class Aves; order Passeriformes; family Climacteridae; genus Climacteris; species Climacteris rufus. Next base: position 1,028,850 of record VZRZ01003105.1, read on the forward strand.
TTTCCTGATCCAAACATGCAGGATTCTTTGTCAACCTTCCAGATTAACCCAGAAACATTTGCCAAATCTGGAGTGAGACCAGATGCTTTAAACAATAAATTATTCTTCATGTGAAAAAGTCTTATCTTTTTGTAGAAGCTTCTAGAAATGTCGTTCAGAACAATCTAAACACACGATTTTTTCCAAATATTTCATGATACAAGTATGTCTGCAGAAGAGAAAAAAATTGAGAGCATGTAATTCCTGAGTGCTGCCATTTCATGCTCAGAATAATACAAAAAATTACAAGCCCATAATCTCAAAAGCTTGTATCTTCTAGAAAGATTTTGTTTGCCACTCTTGCAGACTTCTGAAATTAAAAATGAAGGAACAAACTCAGTCTCTTGTACCAGTCCAGAGATATTTAATCAAGATTCTCAAGATGTGAGAAAGATAAACATTAGAAGGAACATGAAGGAATGATACCAGCAGAGAACTCCAGCTGCAGAATTTACTCTACTGAGAAATGCTGATACAAAAATTATAAGCTTGGTGTACTGCATCAGGAAAGTAGTAATTGGATATGACAAATTGGCCTTCCTCATGTTCAGCCACACACTGATGGAGACAAACAATCTCAAAAGAGATTTGAATGGCAACCATATCTAATGAGGAAACTGAAGGAAGCTCTAAGAGCTTTCTAATGCCTTACAGAATATAGTTGGACACCCAGAGTGTCCAGTTCTGTAAAGAACTGGACATTCTTCCTCATCCTCAATTATTGAGAGCTTGTGCTGTTCACAGGATACCTGACATCAAGGGATCCCTTCTCTGTAAAGGGAGAAAGGTTTTTTTTTTAACAAGAACTGTTCAGAACAAGCAAGTATAAGTTATAATGTTTAAGCAAAGTAGGAATATTGATTTATTTTGTGCTCTTAAAAGAGCAATGAGAGTTTTGAGGTTTTAGAGTGTGTGGGAGCTCTAATTTGCTTTAATGTACATTAATGCATCCATCTACACATACCTGTTCATCAGGGCAAGTCATTAAATGGAGCCATTCAGCTGTATCACCCAGTACTTGTCAATTTTAAAAAAAACAGCTTTTGGCTGGTTAAAAGACCACGGAAAAGGAGAAACTATTTCAGCCACTGTTACAAGGTAAATTTATTGTCTGAGCTACTCAAATGATGAATCCTTTCCAAGTCACTGGAGAGATATTTTTCCATGACAAAATATTTTCTAATATCATTTTTTAGACATGAAGTAGAGATTTTTGATAATTTGTTTGCAGAAATTCAAAGGTCAAATTGCAAATCTTAAAAAGCATCAGACAGAAATTCAGAGAACACTTGATCCATATGCAAAGGAGAAGGATGCCACCAGTGATGCCAGATTTCATTTCACATACAGCAAGTGAAGCAACAGGCACTATCTGACAATGGCAAACCAAAACAAAAAAAAAAAACCTTGCAGTGGACAAACTTTCTGGATTTTTAAAAGAAAGTAAAAAGATGATAAAAAGAAATGCTATTTCTGTATAACTTAACTGCTATTAATCAGTCAAATTATTCAAGTAGCTGCACTTCTAACGTTTAGCTGTATATAATCTGCTTCAAGAGGACATTTAATGGGGGAATTCTCATAGCATGATTTCCTTTTGAGGTAAAGGGGAAAAAAAATCAATTTTCTGCCTTTAATACTCAGAGATAAAGTAAGCAAACAAGATTGTGGTGTACAAAATAAAAAGCATGTTTTCCGATACTTGACTCTCCCCCATAAATCTCCCAGAAAAAGGGCTCTTTCTAGAGGTTGCTCAGCAGGCTGCACTACACACAAGAGGGTTTGTAATACACCTCTATCACACCAAAAATTCTTAATCAGAAACGAATGCAGTGTTGCCTACAGACTGAAACCTAATCCTGGTTCAAATACTCCATGTGACAGCCCTTCCACCATGCCCAAAATGTGAGTTGCTTACCTTTTCCACTGACTGCTTTACTCACTGATACATGGCTTAAGAATAAAGAAACAAACACAACTGAGTACATTTCATAACAAGTCATGCTCACTTATTCAAAATAACCTAAGAGAGGTGCCCTAGCAAAATATTCAAAGACTGGCAGGTGTCTCCTCTGTGAAAATTTCACTTCCATACAATTTGATCCTTTTTCTTGTTGGAGTAATCATTACAATGTTTTTCTCCCCTCACCAGGTAAGAGAAGGGCTAAGGATAGAGGGATGAGAAAGGAACATTATCAAGCATTTCAAATTTCATATTAAATTTACTATTATCTGACGTTTTGTGACAGTATGAGCTAATTCCCTGAGTATAAATGCCCATTTATCATATGGATGTCTGTATGCATGCATTTTTTCAAAGATATGGGGAAAAAAAGTTGCATTTTGAACACAACTACATGAAGTTTGAGAAGGAACAAAAAATCTGAGAAGGAACATTTCTGCCCTCATTCTTCCATTATACTTTCTATGTATATGGTACTACTAACTGGACTTGGATATAAGGTATTTTGGGGATCAAATACTTTCACAGGCCAAGTGCACCAACAGTAAGTAAGGCAATAAGACAAAACAATTAATTGGTTTTCTACATTCTGGCATGGCTCCTGCAGGGGAGTCTTTAAGCATAGCCCTTGCACATGAATATTGAAGCAGGGGAAATACGAGTAATGGGCCCTCTTGGCAATGTTTTTGCAATTCTCCAGGGAATATCAGATGACTCCATGCTTTTTCCTGGCTGGAGACCTAAACAGAGAAACCAATCGATGCAAGAAGGAGGTGGTGGACTCCAAAACAACTCATGTGATTTCTGAGGATACTCAGTCTCATCATTTCAAGAAAAATGACACTATGACCTGAGAGCGCCTTCATAAGAGCTTGTTCTTGCCATGGCTGCAGTTCCTGGTGTTCAAGCAGGCATTATGAACAGTGGGTGGGCAGCCTGTTGTGCTCAGCCAAACCCTCACTGAATTCCTTGGGAACAAGCAGGTGATCAACACTTCCAAACCCATCACTTGTCACTGCATAATTATTCAATAAATAATCTATCTTCTTTCCAGTGGATAATCTCGCAAAGTCAAAGTGATACATGATTTCAGAATTCCTGCATGTTCATGTCTAAAAGTAATGTTTAAAGCTTCAACAGATTAAAGGTTTTCTGTGTTTATCCTTTGGCTGCTCTTTTCTCAAAAGTTATTTCTTAAAAGAAAGTATTCTTCCAGTCATAACTGACTGCAAAATTCTATCCATACTGCAATATACTGTATACATAGAACAAGAGCAAGTATGCCACTGTAAAATAAAGGTACACTGCAATACAAAAAAACAAAGCTATTAAACACTTTTTTTTTTTTAGTTGGCTGAAACAAGAGCTTTTTTGTACTGTGGAATTAATTGACTCAAAGATTTACTACTGGGAACTGAAGGGCTCTCTTCAGTCTGTACAGGTCAAGTAGACACTGCTATTCCAGTTTAGTACATAATATTAAAAAAAAAAAAGAAATCAACCAGCCAAAGCTCATCTTAGTAGATGAGCCCATGTAAGCCCTTATCCCTCTGTGAACAACAATAAAAAGTGGATGTAATTCCACATTAGCCACTTTGTCTTTTGACATCAAATAGCATTAGCTGGGAAAAACAGTCAAGTATGCTTGAGGTTTGTTTGTTTTATTAAACTATTGCACAAATATGAAAATGAACAGAAGAGTTTGAAAAATCTGACAGCCCTTGAAATTAACTTCCTCTGGAAAATAACTTCATTTTCATTATGCATCTCCATTAAAAAAATTCTTGACAGGTATTCAGCGTTTCATTTTAAACACTAACTGGATGAAAAAAACATCTCTAGCACAGAGTGTGTTCAGGTTATAAATCAGTAATGCTTATTTTAACTCCTCACAAAGTGTTGTTGAGATAATTACTGCTGACAGCTTTATTCAAGGTTCATTTCACTTTTTCTACTATTTTTCCCCTGTTAGAAGTTCAGCAGGGCCCATGGGAAGATCCACCCCTCACACCTGTTCGGGTTCTTCATGTTACTGAGGCCGGTTTGGACACGTCACTTCACATCAGCGTTGTGCCAGCCTGCTGTGACAATTACTTATCGCAGGTTTAACTTGGAAAAAAGTTTCTAATCCAGCCACAAGAACAGTGTCAGAGTACGTAATTTAAACCTGTCAACACAGGTTGTAGGAAATTCATTCCAGGGATTTCAGTCATGTTCCCATGGTAGATCTTTGAACTATAATGAAGCTTAAAATCACAAAGGAATGCTATAGAGTTAAAACACAGAACCCAAAAGTTTAAAGAGGTCTGAACTGAAGGGAAAAATAGTGTCTGAACTATTAATCATGTTTTAAAATTTGATAAATTCTTTAGATTAGGACTAAGAGATTGCTGTGTTAATTCTCCAAAATTCCAAAAGGCTGCACCAGGAAGGTATGTATCTTATTCTGCTGCAGAGTGAAGGCACAACCCTGGGAGATCTTTACACGTGCTGAAGGCAGCAGCACACTGAAGATGATCTGGAATCATCTTGTGGATGGGGTGGGAGGAAGGAGTCTGGAGCAGATCCATGGCAGGGTGAGCAGGCCACTCGTGTCTTTCAGTCACCAGACAAGGGATGCTGGATTTGCAGCTATAACCACTATAAAGGCAGCCTCACAAAACACTGCAAGTTTCTTATGAGCTTGAGAAAAAGTGGTGCCTGGTGCTCTGGGAACACCCAGCTCTGGTGTGCTGGTTGAACACACATGCCAATTTTTGCTACGCTGGCTGTTAATCACCAGCCGTATTACTGTGCATCTACCCCTCTCGTTTGCTGCCTGAATGAAAATTATCCCTGGTTTTGATTATTTCTCATTTGATTGAGCCTAGTTAGGCAAATTAGGAATTAAAGCAGAAGGACAGCTACTGTAGTACTTAATGTTGCTTCGAACCACAAATACATTTAAAGGAAACAAAAAGAAAATAATATTTCCTCATACAACAGATTCTTCTAAAATAGAGATATTCTTGAGAGACTGAAATAAATACCCATGATCACTTACAGAGCTCATTCTTCTTCTTAGACAAAAACTGTAAATATTAAAAAGGATGAAAAATCTGCCAAGCCATTTGCAGCTACTTGAAACACAGGGTAACAGAATTAAATAAATGCTGAAAGACCTGGAACACAGTTAAGTATAGACCATGAGGCTAATTGTGGATCTTGAGTTAATTACTTTCCACTGATACGTTTTCTCAATGGTCTTTTACATGAGTTTTTTCTTTCCTCAGTCTGAACCCCAAGGCAATTCAGCGTGCTAGCCTCCAAACTCTGGGTGATTCATTGTGTACTTCTGCCTTAGGATTTTTAGTTCATGCAGAGAAAGCCAGGCTTTCACATCAAGTTGATGTTAATGTGCACTGACAAAGCAACAGTAAAGGAGCTTCATGTTTGTCACAACGTGCACTCTTTAATTTAGTAATTGCTTTATACTGATATGCAAATAATGACACATTTCCCAAATTTCCAGTTCCTCAGCAATGCTTTCACTAATTACTCGCTGGTTAAAACTTATGCATGTAAATTGGTTCAGTGAGTTTATTAATAAGTACACCTGTGTGAACTGATCTATAAAACACACATGCCTGGGAACAGGTCATAACTCACTGCACATTCCTGAAGGGCCCTGGAAGCAAAAAAAAAAATTCTCTCACTAAACCAAGATAAATTACAACTAACAGAGTGTTATTCATAGATAAACTGGGATTACCACCCTTTCCTAAGCTAAAGAGAGACTGTCTTTGGGTGACAACAAATACCAGGAGTCAAAGCATTCATCCATCTTATTTTGCCAAATGAGAGACAAATCAAGGTAAAGAAAAGGTCAATTAAAAAAATGACAAAAATCCCTCTAGCACCTGAAAACACGGGAAAGGGCCAGCATCCACTCATCCATCAGTTCTCTGTGGACAATCAGATGCTGTGCAGTCTGGTTTTGGTTTTTTGTGGTGCTGTGTATCCTTACTTTTGATGTTCTAACATGAAATATTCAGCCGCATTTAGCATGGATTCAGACTCACAACAACTGCAAAAACACTCATCAGAGTTAACCTGTCTTCCTGTATTTCCTTTCCTCAAAATCATCCTGTTTTATTTGCTGGCTTCTCTGTCAAAACACAGTGTCTGTTAGATTTCTGGTATTTTCTTTCACTATGTAAGTGCCATAGAATACAGTATAATAATTGTTTTTACTAAGTCTGATCCCAAATCACTTATTTTTTGCTATTCAGAAGAGACACAGAACCATTAACAGGTTTTTAAGGTCAGAAACAAGTAAAATAATAAACAACAGTATAAACTAACAATTCATCCAGATCACATTGCCCACAGATATTCACAGATACACCTTGGGAACTGCTTTGCATTCACAAAGAGCATCAGCCAAATACTTGGCAAGTTTCTGGTCTATGGTGGGATGATGCCATTTACTCCACAACATTGTACAATGCTTTGGATGGCAAACAGAGAAGTGCCTGGATGTGTTTCCAGCACTATATAATTCCTTGGCAGAGATCAAGCAGTTGTGCTAGCAGAACTGCTTCCAACAAATGGTTCAAACACTGATAGGATTTTTATACTGCCTCTTCTTCATGGATATAATTTTCTGAGGAACTGGATTTTTGCAACGTTTTGAAAACATGGTGTTACTGACTTCTAAAAATAAGCTTCTAAAATGATGATTGTTTCTTATTTTCTGTTTCTCTTACCTGGAATGTAAATCTTCTAGTGAAGTTCTGCTCTGCCTATATAGCGGAGTTTCATCACAAAGAAACAAGCACCACTGTGATAATCCTCCAGGAATAATGCAATTACCACTTATCAAACAGGTGTCTGCTGTATTCCAAGAAGATTATCACTTCCTATTCTGCTCTCAGAGAGCACAGAATAAAGGAGAAGCTGCTACTATTAAATGACTAAAGGAGAAAAGAGTCTTTGATAACAGCTCTTGCCAGCATCTCTCAGCAGGGCATGAAGTAAATGTAGTCCTTCTATAACAACTTGGCACTGAAATGAGTATTTTGGTTTCTGAAAAATAAAGCACCTAAATAACACCACTCCTGTTAACTCAGTCTGAAGCATCTCTCTAGATTTTTTCATTGAACATTGCAAGAATCTCAGTACCTTCTGCTTTATGCCAAACCACGACCTGTGGGAGTAGTCCTGAAGAGGAACTCTGCCTGCTCCAGCAAAAACAGGCTGCAGGGCTGCTCCATGAAACACATCATCATTCAGAGATGCTTCTGGGACAATACAGTGCTTGATGAAGGTACAAAGAAATCTCTAAGAAGAAGCTCCAAAACTATAGACAACAAAAACTTTTTACCAAGATACACTTGTAAGTTAAACCATGGTTGAGTGCAATTGATCAGCAAAGGCAATTTTTTAGTATATTTTCAAAGCAGCTTCTGAGTAGGAGTTATCTCAGAAATGGATCTCTAAAACCAATAGCAAAAGCTCTCCCTTGTGAAATCTGGGGTACAGCTTAACATACAGAAGCTGCAATTCCTACATGACAAAATATATAATTTGTTGGGAAACAAGCCCAGCTGAGCATCAAGGGCAGAGGAGGAGTTAAGAGGATAAACAAACAACTACACACCTGCAGGAGACAAGGTTCTTCTATACGTGTTCCTAGTGATGTGCAGGGATTGTGAGAGCCAGAAACTGTCCACAGGCAGGTCCTTCAGAGAAAGCAGGACACTGGTGCTCCTGTAAAACCCTGTCCAGTGAAGATTACCACTACTTTGATAGAAACTCACAGGAAGAGAGCGGTTCCTGCTGCCCCTGTTGGGACACTAAAAGCTCCAATGCAGTTTGTGTGTTTGTAGGTGGAGAGGTGGAATGGTGATGTGGATACAATATAATCCCTCAACACCTTTCCTCATGGTGTTCTACAGAGATCTGGATTGCCCTGATCTACCCTAGAGATACTTCTCTATACATTTGGTCATTTCTATCACATTTTGTGATAGGTTCTGTCAATATAAGGACAGAAATCAGAAGCAACATTGAAGCAGCAAATATAAAGCATCAGTCTCAGTCAGTACTTGTTTACTAATTTTTAACTCTACTCCTTTTAACAAATTCTATGAACATGACATTTTTAATAAAAATAACTTTCACGTCTACAAGTTTCAAAGCTGGAACAGCTAAAAATGTCTCAACACATCAAGCAGATTTGTCAATCTCTTGCAAAAGAAGAAAGCTGTAAAAGATGACAAATAATTATGTCTATACCATCAGTGGCGTTCATTATGCTTTAAAGTTACAGTGACAAAACAACTTCGTATTGAACAAATTAATTGCTAATAGTAACCTCAACATTTGCTACCAGTTTTTCCTAAAGAACTAAGGTCGATTACAATAGGTTACACTGAAATAGGGTGGAATTCTCCTGGTGGAAACCAATGCTATTTTAGTTGATGGTGCTTGTCTTTTACCAGCAATGAATTTGACTTTTTGAGTCTTTGTTGTAAAAGATCAC